>JZLH01S0632916.1:0-12391 GCA_001188425.1 Eucidaris tribuloides | reverse complement strand
ATTGACACTTACACGGACATTGTCACGGACAGCTCATGCATGGCCTACGTTCCATAAATCCTTTGTGGACACAGTTTGCTACGTATTGTACCCTATCAATATTTTGCAAAATTGGCTCATGGCGTGCATGTATCAACGTAAATTTGCCCTCACGCATTTTGTCACAAAATGAAACTATTTGACCGCATATATCACTCTTTATCGTTATGAAAACGTGTAAGAAATGTCGAGTATGCGTAAATAACTGCAACTCATGGTTTTCGACAACAACACGCTGTATACGATGAACCACTGATCGTTGAATGAGGAAAATGGCGCTTTCAGTGGAGGATAACAAACCAACCACTAACGTAGAGTCTACAAGTCATTCAGAGTCGGAGGGTTTTACTGCAATAGGCCCGACGCCATTAATGATTGCTTGTAAAAAGGGAGATGAGGAAACGGTGAAGTCACTACTGAGAGAGAATGTCAACCTTGATGAGACGTATGCTAAGAATGGATTCACAGCTTTGCATTTTCTGTGTAATGAAGAGGATAATAGTTCATTCATCAAGTTCAAGAGATTGCCTATTGCCGAAATGTTGCTCAATCATGGTGCCACAATTCAGGAGGACAGACGCGGACTGAGTCCTTTGTTTTATGCTGCTATTAGGGGGTTGGCAAATGTCGTTAAATATTTCGCCACTTTGGAGTCTATAGTTTCTAGGGAAGACCGGATCATGGCTCTCGAGATCGTAGGAGCAGTTTTGGCCACAAAATTGGACGATTTTGATGAGGATGAGCTCCATTTGCCGGTGGACGTGGACTACAGAAAGCGCGACATTTACGACTTGCTCGAGAGAGCCATGTTCATTCGCAATTCGGATGAGGACGATCCACTTCCAAAGACCCACTCAATTCAAATTGATGGGAGAGCTGCGTTTACCGAATGCAAAACGATGACTGAGCTAGATCAAATATGGTGGCAAAGGCATGGACTTCTCATAGAGGCATATGTTATTCTAGATAGAACCCTTCCTCTTGAGATGAAGAGAAAACATCTTCTTACTCCGATGAAGGAATACGCACAGGAGATGGTCGTTCGAATGCTATGGAGGGAGTCACTCGATCTACTGACATACGTCGCCAAATCTCAATTATCTCACAAGACAAACTCTCTTAAAGATGTAACACTAGGTGGTATAGATGCTTTTTTAGTCGACTTCATGGGTCACTGGGATGGTGTATATCCCATTCCACATTTTTCCTTCCAAGACATTCATAGATTACTTCAACTGAATGCAGCCTTGTTGACCTCCTGTGATCTTCGTGATCATGATGAAAGCAGCTACGACTCTTCAGACGATGAATCGTCAAGTGACTTCTCATTTACCGATGTATCATTAGAAGATATTTTGGTATCGTTGACCCGAGTTACAATTCAAACTACTGATATTTACCCTGCAGAAATGCAGGTGGACGCCGTATGTCGGGTAGTTGAGGAAATTATGCACGCTATACGGCAGGTTAATGCTGATGAGTCTTTCATCAATTGTCTAATCAAACTTTGCCCAACATACTTCATCCGTGCCTTTCCGAGTAGCATCGAACGCATGGCTGGTCGTATATTACAATCCGAAGATGCTACAAAGCTTGATAACAACACAGGGAATACATTGATACACATGTTGATTCAACGTATTCCTGCCGACTGCGAATTAATGTTGAAATTGTTATCTCTTCTTTGTACGACGTGGATGCCAGCTACATGTGAAGAACAAACAAGGTGAATCAGCCCTTGACTGGATCAGAGAGAAAACGAATGATGACCTGCTAAAAGAAGCAGAACTGCTGCAGCTCTGTACCCTGCAAGAACTCGCTGCCCGAGTAATACGCGGAAGTAGGATATCGTACCAGGCATCCATGCCAGAACAGCTATCCGAGCTTATCGAAATGAAATGATCTGTCAACCAGGCGCGGTTCTAGAGCAAAAAAATTTAGGGGGGCTACTGGGGGCTTCATTCGCTGCCAAATCCTAGGTCCGAAATTTTTCTCGAAAACGAAAGTTTGTTTCACTCCCCAGCCGCCGAAAAGTCGCTCGAGCGGGGGGGGGGGGGGGGGTAGGGAGGGAGGGGAGGCGACGAATCCGAGGTCATACATTTTTCTCGGTCATCCCAGCCGCCGAAAAGTCGCTCAGCAGCTATAGGGGGGGGGGGGAGAATTTTATAAAGACATTCACAGGGGTGATGTTGATTAATTAATTTCTCAATTGTAAAAGAAAATTTGCCTGCGAATTTTTTTTTTGGGGGGGAGGCTCAGGCCCCCAAGCGCCCGCCCCCCGTAAGAAGCCGGCGCCATGCCTTGTCCAACCTGCCATGCAAGGAAACAATAAAAAAAACTAAAGTTATTACTGCTATAATTGCAGTAAAAACAATGCAATTAAATGAGAAAGTGTACGAAAGCTGATCTGTAATATAGTGATTGTCCCCCACCCCCCCTACATCGTAACAAACAAACAATAATAAAATGTACTTCAATGTGAAAACATATTAATAATTTATATGCGATTTCTTTCACTCGGCTTTCAATTTTTAATCAGCGCTCTAATCGCCCAAAAAAAATAATTAGCGTTTTGTAGCGTTATCAGTGATAACTTTCGGTAGCCCTCTGCTCATCCATCGTACCGCCCCACTTTTGTTCAACCTTCCATTATAACAATGCATGCTTTGTAACTCGATAATTTGCATCTATCATGATGGTCCTGTTAGAGATTTCTAGTTCCTGCATACACCAAGCCCGGGGGGGGGGGCGGGGTCGCCTCTCACACCGGCCCTGTCTCCACCCGTTCGTTCCAAGCACCTCAGAATATGCACCCCTAAACGGCGTAACTATATTAACTAAATTTGCCAACCTCTACAATGGCCGTAACACATCAGAAAACGCTACCCTAAGTGGCGTGAATAGGGACTCCATTAATTTGTTACCCTAAGTGGCGTAAACAGTGAAATCAACTAATTTGATACCCCACCCAAGTGTTCTTCTCATCTAAAACAATATTGTACATTGCGCAACCCGAAGAGATTCACTTAACAATTCATAAATAATTCTCCTAATTATTAAATGTTCATGTTGGAGATGTTATTAGATCCACAAAAATTTTGCACCCCTAAATGGCGTAATCTACATAACCAAATTAGTATCTCTAAATGGCGTGACATGTGAGAAAAGGCTACCCTAAGTGGCGATTGCCAGCGAACGGTGCTGAAAAAGCTACCCTTTTTCCAAAAGACGTCGACGACGGCCGAGGGCTGGAAAAGGGACCGTTTACGACGCTTTTTCTGGACGCGGGTGCGTAGCAGGCCTTGTGGAGAGCGACCCCCCCCCCCCGGACACCCAATTGCAGTCACGGTTAAATTATATCAACATGAATTACTTGCACATCAAATATACACATGCTGATTTTAATGGATGGAGTACTAGGCCTACTTGCTTACGAATAAAGTCTGTATCAAACTAATTAATTTCCCCGAAACACGTGTATTCAGTGTTAGACTGCCTACTTGTTGAGAGTATGTAAAAAAAAGTATAATTCTGAGGAATTTAGTAAGGGAAGTTTTCTATAATAACGTGATCACTGTCAACGTTAGTTGGTATTAAGTTGTTAATGTGTTACTGAAAAACATAAAACTAGTTCATTTTGGGGAAGGGGTCTACATGAAGGTGCTGGTTCAAAATCAGCTGAGTAGGCTACAATTTGCGAAACTGTACACAATTTCCTTAAAAAAAATCATTATTCAAACATGGCTGTCATATAGCAATAGGCCTCCCTCAATGTGTGATTTCATTTGTTCTATGATTACCACTTTAACGTGGTTTTCTTGTCAATTTCAAAGACCTTATTTCTAATCTGGTATGTTGGACGTTAAATTTGAATATCTTTCTAAAATGTAAATCTTCTTGTCTGCTGAAGACATCAATTCCTTCTCAAGCATATTTGGGGTGTCAGTATATGCGACTTACACTAAAAATTGGCATGCAGCCTCTTCCGTTTGTATCGTAATCAACATAACAATTGTTGAGGAGATAGTGAGAAAGTTTGTTTCATTTGTAAATAAGGTAAATAACCTTTGAAATGTGCAGTATCCTATATGTGTCAAGTTGTCAAAGACCAATATATAATGCAGAAGATTGTTCATGTGTTGAAGCGAACTTCTCAATATTTCCTTCATTTAAAATATAAAAAAACAAAGAATTATTTGGGTCTCAGTAGATATAAAATTGTTGCCTTCATATTGATAAGAAACCATCTCAGTATAGAACGAGGGAATAGCAGTGACTAATAAAGTGCTGTAATACACTCGATGGTAATGGCGGCCATTTTGAAAATTTACTCATTTGTTTTTCTTTGATAAATGAGGAAAGATTTGACATCATGGACCATACACACTTGAAATCAGCCCTAACATTGGTGATAAACCAGCATAAATCATATCATAATTACACTGATCATTTATTATTTGTCAATTGCTTCTTCATTGATCTGGTTATTCTGAATATTCACGTGTTTTGAAAAAAAAAAACATAGCAAGTTTTGACTTTTGGCACTCATCGGATTGGAATCAGGAAGTTAATATTAACAAGAAGCCGTCAAAAACGTTGTGTATGTCACAAAACAAAGTGGCGTTGGATCCAGTCTGGGGTATTCTGACAAATCTTTCTTGACAACCTGATAGCTTGGTTCATACTTGGTGGACATAACAACAACTAATGTATGCAATTTGGATTTTTACTTTCAGAAAATGTATTCATAGATAGGGATGAACGAAATAGCTCATCACTCGACCTGCCGCAAAATCTCAATTTCTTACGGAAGCGGTCTATTGTATACTTTGGTATTATTAGTATGTTCCAAGATTATGAAACGATTATATATTTCAGATGGATGAAATGTAATTTAATTAAAATATGTTGGTGTATATTACAATGTAATTAGCTTGATATGACAACTTTTTTTTCTGTTGCAAAGTATAACAATTTGCATATCAATTCATATTAGTACGTTTATTTATCATATTCAATATTCATATCCAGCAAATTATTTTATGGATATCATACAAAGTAAATATTTCAAAAATATTGTATAAATTATGTAAGCACAATAATATGCCATTGCTAATTCGTGCTAGATGATCAATTTTTACTTTGTTCATGAGAAAGATAATAAAAGTTACTTCAATTGTACTCAATTCTTATGGCTGTACCTAAAGAGTGTTTATTTCCTTTTATTCATTCATTTTTCGTTTCTAAATTCTAACTAATATTCAGACAAATATAACCTTGTTTACAACAATTTTAACCATACAAACAAGAAATAGTGTATACATTTATTATGTTCCTGAACAACCAATTAATTACATTACATTAATTACATTGATTATATTAAAGTTGTCCATTACACAATATGCAAATTAATCAAATTTATTCACATTACAGATCAATTTGTAATAAACAATTTACAAGGATGTTTATTTTTCTGTTTGTAACGATAAGCCGTAAAAAGATATTATAATATCTCTATCGTAATCAAGAAATATTGACCAGAGTCAATAAAGAAAGTTGCAAAATATTTCTTGTACTTTTAAGGATGTGTTGCTCTACGAAGTGAATAATGCATAAAATTGAGTATTAAAGACACAGGCTGTCAGGCTAACATTGTGGAGCTTCAAATGAAAAACAAAAATGTCAAACTTTGTTACCTGAGCTACATAGTAAAGTTTGAATGGACAAATAAACACCTTAGAATACAAAAGTTTGGAAATTTATGCTGCCACTGGCAAGATATGAATGAATAAATAATCAGTACTCGGGCCGAGTACAAAATAGCCTAGATCTACACACAGTAAGTCTATGGGAGTAAATGGGCAGGTGAATCCGGTCAACCTACGATTTTCATCGTTTTAAAGCACTAAATAATTATTTTGAAATACAATTTTTTTTCAGGGTTTCATGTTTAGACCTTCTCAAAGACATTGGCAGCGTGGGGAATCATGTAGCTCACATTTTTTTAACTGCAAACAATACTATACAATGCTTGTAAACCAGATAGGATTACAACAAATCTGATGAAGAGGGTGTGTCTTGCAACATATATAATAGATTAGGGTGGCACTGGCTGAGTGCTCAGTCACTCTACTCTTGGCCTAAATAATGATAAATAATAAAAATAAAATAAATAACAAATAATAATATGATATACTAGATAATAATAGGTAATAAGTATAATTTAGTAGTCCTCTGTAAATTACTTATGTAAATGTAATGAAAATGTCAAGTGAGTTTCTTTACATGTATGTACCTGGGTAGTTCTAACACCCCTATACACCTAAACAAATTCACTACACGTATACACTTTATGCACTTCAACAACATGGTCATAAATTCGTACATGTAAAATATGTTTGAACATCAGTTTTGATGGTTCTTCCACCTGTTGGTAGCCAGAAAGAAGGTTCATTGGTAACAAGTATGGCTTCATGGCTAAGAGTAATAAGGATACACAGGAATACTACCAAATTTTCGGTCTCCCCTTTCGACAATGGTAGTATATCTCATGATGAATATACCGGAAGATAAGCGCAGATGTATGACAGAACGAAGCAAATAGGTCTTTAGATCCCTCAATTTCAATTCAATTAAATTGACGCAAACACCAAACCATTCACGCATCGCATATACGCAAATAAATTCACACACACAAACACACACACACACACACACACACACACACACAGTGGCGTATCTAGGGATTACGGTGGCCGGGGCCAACAATTAAATTGCGCCCCCAGCTTCTCTCAGCCTGAACGTATTGACATACACGCGGAGGAGCAGAGCGACCGAGCGGTTTATTGTCTTTGTAACTGTAACCGTCAAAAACGCAATTTCTTGTGCATTTGATCCATAGGAAAATTAGCACGGAACACTGCAATCGAGCTGTCTGCATGTACATGTTTTTTTTTCTTTAATCCAGGAGATTGATAAATAATATTCACTTCTTCCTCAAATGAGGCGCAACATTTTTGGGACATTTAGCGAGGCAACCGAAATTCAAAAGTTGTTTTTATTTATCTGGAACCGTGGCATAATGCTTTTTTATACACATTATTGTATATCGCGGAGCAGTATTTAAGAAGAGCCATATCAAGCAAGGAAACTATAATTACCATTTTGTGAAAATTGTGAAAATTTTCTTACAGCACACTTTTGCAGTTGCATAGACATTGGGGTGTGAAATTACAAAATCGTAAAAGAAAATATGAGGGAGCAGAGCGATCGAGCCATAGAAAATTTTTGTATTTTAACCCTGTGAAACCATTTTCCTAATGCATTTTACCCCATGAACTGGGAAGGAAGGGGCGCATAATCCTTAAGGATCATAATTTTTCTTCCTTCTCTCCCGTTTCTCTTTCTCTCTTGTACGTTTTTTGCGCCCCTTTGAAAGTGGCGCCCGGGGCACGTGCCCCTCCTGCCCCCTTTAGATACGCCACTGCACACACACACACACACACACACACACACACACAACGATCAAAGGTCATATTATATTTACGCTTCATTGCCACGAACAGTTCATGCATCCGTTGTTGACATAATTTGCTATGGTACGTATTGTACCATATCAATCTTATGCAGAATTGGATCATATTGTATGTAAGTGTAAATTCGCTATTTGACCGTATATATCACCCTTTATCGTTATTATATGAAACACGTGTAAGTGATGTAGAATATCCTTATAACTGCATTTCATGGCTTTCGACAAACAACTGTAGGCTATTCTGTACAACACTGGCCACGAGACATGCTGTATGTGACGAACCACTGATCGCTGAATGATTAAACATGGCGCTTTCAATGGATAACAATACACCAACCACTGACATGGACTCTACAAGTCGGAGGATTTTACTGCAATAGATAGCAAAGGTCGGACGCCATTAATGATTGCTTGCAAAAATGGAGATAAGAAAAAGGTAAAATCACTGTTGAGAAAGAATGTCAACCTTGATGCGACGTATGCCACGAATGGATTCACGGCCTTGCATTTCATGTGTGATGAATTTATGGAAAGGTATGATGATTCTCGGAAGAGAATTACCATTGTCAAAATGTTGCTTGATCATGGTGCCACAATTCAGAAGGATACACGCGGACTGAGTCCTTTGTTTTATGCTGCCATCAGAGGGTTAGATGAAGTCGTTGAGTATTTCATTTCTTTGGAGTCCGTAGTTTCTAGACAAGATCGGATCATGGCTCTTGAGGTCATAGGCGCAGTCTTTGCCACCAAATTGATGGATTTAGACAATTTCTTGTGCCTGTTGCCCATGGTGAAGAAGAAAGAGTCCAGGAAAATGCGCCTTGTTCGCGACTCGTTCCGTAGAGCCATGTTACTTCGCAACGAGAATGAGGACAATATACTTCTAAAGAACCACTCACTTCAAGTTGATGGGAGAATTGTGTTTACCGAATGCAAAACGATGACCGAGCTGAAGCAGATAGAAACCGATAGGGATACACTCCTCACAGAAGGATTTGTGATTCTAGATAGAAATGTTCCTCATGATGAGATGAAGAGAGAACTCCTCTTTACTCGCATGAAGGAATACGTATACGAGTTTGGGTCATGGGAATGGCAGAAGTCGCTCGATGTCATGACATATGTCACCAACTCTCAGTTATCACTCAAGTCAAATTCTATTAAAGATATAACATTGGATGGCATAGGTATTGTCTTAGACAGCGCCATAAGTCAGTGGGATCATGTACATCCCTTTCCACATTTTCCCTTCCAAGACATTCATAGATTACTTCAATTAAATGCAGCCTTGTTGGCTTCCTGTGATTTACATGGTCATGACGACAGGATGGACGACTCATCAGATTACGAGGAGTCACGTGATGGCTCATACATAGATGAACCACTGAATTTCGAAGATATTTTTCAACGTATTTTGAGATCTTTGACCCGCGTCGTAATTATGACTACTTATATTTATCCTGCTGATGAGGAAGTAGACGCCGTATGTCGAGTGATTGAGGTAATAATGAACGTGTTACGGCAAGCTACTACTAACGAGTCTTTCATCAGTTTTCTGATTAGAGATTGCAAGCTCCTAGATACTCATGCACTGTCGCATTTTGTTCATGCCTCTCCAAGTAGTATCGAACGCTTGGCTGGTCGTATTCTAACATTCGAAGATGCAGCCAGACTTGATTCTAACGCAGGGAATACGTTGATACACACGTTGATTCAACATGTTCCTGTCGACGGCGAATTAATGTTGAAATTGTTATCCCTTCTTGTGCGACGTGGATGCCAGCTACATGTTATAGAACAAACAAGGTGAATCAGCCCTGGACTGGATCCGAGAGAAAGGGAATGGAGACCTGCTAAGAGAAGTAGAACTGTTGCAGTTCTGTACCCTGCAAGAACTCGCTGCTCGAGTAATACTCAGAAATAGGATATCATATCGGGCTTTTATGCCGAAACATCTATGCAAGTTTATAGAATTCGGTTAACGTCCAGGAAACAATATCCTACAAAATAATGACAGCTATACAGAACTAAATCAAACGGATATTGTAGCATATACATTACACTGTGAACTTTGCACAAAAGAGTTGAGTAAGCGATTTTATACAATGCCCTTTTCCCATGAAAAAAACATGGTAAGAATAAAGAAAGTCTAATATTAATCTGGATGTACTTCTTGCAAAAATGCGGCGGTTTGTTAAAAATTGTTATTTTTAGTGTATAGTGCAACGCCCGATTGGATTGTCAACACAAGTCAGTGATGTCAAAGTGAATTAATTGTTCATCACATCTGTGGATGTTCATTTTAATGGATAGAATCATAATTGTTTACCAAAAAGTAGAGATAAGATATCAGTAATGAACATTTCCTCTAAAAGACTGCTAAATAATGACTAAATCACGTATTAATTTTATTGTTCCCTTATATGCCCTATGAACAAATCCTCCAGATCATTTTATTCTTATGCGGATTGTGACCAGAGACAATAGATACGACGAGATAGGCAACAAAGACCAATTTCCTCTTGTGCCGGTGAAACCAAAAGCTGCCATGGCATTGAAAAGGCAAATTCATGTCGCCGAGGCAAGAAACTCAGGAAACAGCCATAGCAAGTGCTACTGTGCACGCTCACACTTCCCGTCAACTGACCCGGAGGTCACGTGAGAAACAGTTCAGAAATAAGATGCAAAATTGTAATGCATACTATTCTAACCTAGGCAAACCATAATACCAGACAAGCAAAACACCGTGCTTGCAAAGGTACATTGATTACGGATTGTTCCAAAGCAACACTAAGAAATATCTCATCTACTATCTATGGCTGATCCATCCTGTACGGTATCATGAAAAAATATCGAGCATCAGCCATACATCAATCATGTACTCTCGTCTTGGACCCAGGTCTTCTCTGTAGTCTGTTGCAGCTCTTCCGTCGCTTTGTTTCGCCTCTTCCCTTTTCCGGAACGAGTTGCCATTACTGTTACGCGCTATTGGCATGAGTATCTGGATAGCCTGGAGCGATAGCCGCTACGCGCCTCCATTTCAATAGACCAATTCACAAAATTAATGTAGCAAATTTAGGGATGTTTCTCGCTTGGGGTCCTAGAAACAAGCTATGGCCGGCAAACCTGTGATATGAATACATGTTTCGAAAACCTGGGAATCCAACTTGCATACATTAGTTGTTGCGATGTCGGGCGAAGCAGTCGGAAAGCTTCAGGGTTGGTAGGCGACAACCATTGTTAAAAGAGGGTATAACATAAAGAGTGAATACAACTGCGTAGTTGAGTTAATCCCAAATGGTAGCTGGATGGGGTTCATAAGCGTAGGCTGAGATTTTGGACATCTGCCGTTTATGCATTTAGCGTCCGTGCTTTCCATGGCTGCTCTGAGTAGACAAACGCGAATGTTTTTATTACATTCTTCAGCCAGTATAATAGACCCATTGTTGGCACCAATGCCATAGGTGTACACACATGTAATACCAGGAATAATATCGCCGGTCACTAAGGCGGGCAAAAAAGATCATAAAGTGGAATAAATAGCCGGAAGGGCGGCCTAGTGCTGTGGAGTAATGGTATGTTGAAAGGATACGCACACGCTGCACATTCCTGTGGAGGAGGCATCTCGTCATGGAAGAGTATCAGGGCGAGGCTGGGGGGGGGGCACTGGGTGCAGCGTGCACCGCCGCCCCCCCCCCGCCCCCCCCCCGCAGAGGGGCCAAAGGAGTTCGCGCCCCTGGCAAGCAAAAAGAAATGTCAACCACCCTTCTGCTTCAACGCCTGATTTTGCTCAATTAAGTTGCACGCCCAAGATGTGCCACTCTCCCCACACCAAGTTTAAGTCCACCTCCCAGATTGGTCACTCTCCCATGCCCAACAACAGCCTACGCCCCGTTTATCGGCCTACTTTTAGTGGATCTAGTCAATTTCCTTTAGACTTCTTACACAAGTCGTTAAATGAATTCGTCCTTTACAAGCGTAAGATGTAATAATTACAATTTGAACAAAACTGGTTGATTGTTAATTTCAGTCATTTCATTATGTATAAGAAAGATGAACAATAAGCCAAAAATATCAAAGTTGAAATCATACAATGTAAAAAAAAATAAGCCCATAATCTTTGATCTTTCCTAAAAGTTGCATATAGAAGTGCCGCTCTTCTTTCTGAAGTCAGCTCACTGCTATAAACAATAAGGCCAAAAAGTGTGTAAATGTAATCTAGCGTTGTATTTAAAAAAGTGAAGAAAATAAGAAAAAATTAATGTCCACAATTCTAGAAAGATAACTTTTCATTCAGTTACTCATTCCATGGGTCAGCATAGGCCAAAGACCATGAGCGTAACAATTAAAACCGAGCAATCAATAATGGCAAATACAAAACAGCCACAAATACGGGATTATAAGAAATAATTACAGCAAGTAGCGCTAGGAGTACAGGAACAGAACAGACGACACACAAATCCATTAATGAATATGATAGAGGACACACACATAACAGATAAGGCCACCCAGTTTGTATATGTACCCTACCCCCCCCCCATTATCAAGTTAACAAATGAGTCAGGATTCAATACAATTACAATAATCAAACTGATAATTTATGCAATATATGTAATACGCTATCATAATAGGTGACATAATGTAGCCCATCCATTTGACATGTATATAGAGCCCCACCCCATTAAGTTAACGCACGAAATAGGATTGTTTGTATTTAGGTTTTCTGAAAAAAAACTCTAGTAAGTAACAAAGAAATGCAAATCAATATCAATATCAAATTTAATGAATTCAAATTGGTAACAAATATCATTACATGTA
>JZLH01S0632904.1:5207-16436 GCA_001188425.1 Eucidaris tribuloides | reverse complement strand
TGAGTAGTAGACCGACATAATCAGTCTATTTCGGTCAGAGATACGTTAGCTCTACGTCTGGCAGGCTCCACGGTGAAATAGATAAAAAAAAAATCAGATTAAAAAAAAAAATCCTCCGAACATATAAATATTATATGAGTAGGTGCTTAAGATACTTTCGATCCCTTAACAGTAATATCACTGTTCAAAACCCATTCTTTTTTAACGTTTGCATTTACTTCTCTATGATGATTATGAATAAGTTTTCGGAATTGTGTATTTTTAGAAGTAAAAATTGATTTTATAAAATGCAGCTCGATCTGGTCGCTCACATGCAGGGGTTAGTGAATCTTAAATCCCCCAGTTACAGTGTTGAAAATTTCTCATTCTATAAGCCATTTTTATTTACCTCTGCTGAGTCTGCTCTATGTTCATAACAATAAAGCCAAGATGCAGAGAGGTAATAATTTTTGTTACGCCTACAACCCCGCGAGGTCTGAAAGAAAAATACCAAAAATACCGTCTTATTACAAGGTGATTTTTCAGGTCCCAACTCTTTATTTTTCTTTGTTTTTGGATCCTGATATAATGAGGAACCTGATACATGTATAACAATTCCCCTGTATTATTACTTAGGTTCCACCACTCTTATGTTAATGATACTCCAAATATGAATCATTGTATTGTATACCTTTTCATGATGAACAATGTGAAAAAATGAAAGGAATGTACTTTTATGATTATTGTAATGTGTATGGATTTGTTCATTTATATATTGTTTTATATTATTTTTTTTGATGCAAAAGTTGAAAAAATAAATACAAATCAAATCATATCATATCATATCAATTGTTATTTCGATTCTCTATATAAAACGCTAAAATACGATTTTGAAATGTATTGTATGGGTTCGGTGTACTCTTCTGTAGATATGCGTGACGGGCGCTCCTCTAAATATACCGTGGGGGGGGCAGTGTCATTACAAGGTGGTACACCATGCGCGTGTGAAAAACGAGTAAATGTGTTGTTTTCCGGTCGGGCGATATACTCACGTCTTGAAAGGGAAAAAAGGGTAATACTTTTTAAAGAATGTTTACTTTGTAGGGTATCTTTTTTAGACGTTGAAATACTTGTTATAGGTATTATGAGATCACAATAGTTTAATTGTTTAGCGCGTCCATTTGAAGTCATTCACGCGCATGGTGTACATCTTGTAATGGCACTGCCCCCCCCCCCCCGAGAATATAACAAGATCTTGGGGCCCGGTCTTGGGGCCACTTGCACGAAACCCTGGTCAACTCCATGCAGTACTAAAGTTGTCGGCGATATTTGAAGACGTCAGAAAAGACAATTTCAGGAATTAACCATGTCAAACTAGATAACACATACGAATTGAAATAACGGCTCTACATTAATTTATTTTGCAGCTTTATCCACTAAACTGTTTATATCTGATCCTAAGTAAATCCTTCTGTTCTGTTCATAAAAAATCTTCCAAACAAGTCTGAAAAAAGATCAGAATTAGGGGCGGGGGGGGGGGAATACGCAGAAGGGCCCTATCATATGTTCCCGGCAGAAGGGCCTTAACACTAAATTGTCTCTAACTTGAAAACCATTGGCTAGTACTAGTATTATCACATGAATCAAAATACATGTAGTTCGACATTTTAGATCCTTCTGTCAGTATATAACTTATAAGAGCAATATCAAATAAGGCAATATTTCTCAAATTGGAGACAATTCAATTTAGTGTTATAATTTAAAGACACTATATAACATTGTGGAAGCCTTATTTGAAAAATTGTTAAACTTTGCTATCTGACATACATGGCTGTGTTCGGATGGACAAATAAACACCCAAGAAGTCAAGAACACAAAAATATAGTTATGCAGTCACTCGTAAAATATGTACAGATCAAAATCGGCACATGAATTTATTCTCAGCTGATAGAAAATTCTGCTACACAGCAGTCTATGAGGAAAACAGGAATAGTCGCTCAATGATTTTCACTTTTTAGAAGCACTTAATGATCGTTTTGTACTGCAATTTTTTCAGAACTTCATTTTTAGACCTTATCAGAGACACCAGTAGCATGGGGAATCATGTACAGCTCAGATTTTTTTAACTGGAAACATTGTTATACGATGCCTTTGGCCCTTCTGGCTTCTGCCTGGGAACATTTGCTCGGGCCCTGGCTTCTACCGGACAACCGACGTATGTTGTTGTTGTTTTTGTTTATTGGCGTTATAAATTCAGTTTGAATATTAACGTCATTACTTTGCAAATGGGAGTATCTCAATAATTTTGTTTTCAAATGAAACGTACTGAAGTATCCTGCTAGACTGGTGCTTAACCTTTTGTCGGTAACTTTCACGATTTGCAAATTCCTGCGCGTACAACGAAATGTCGTCGAAGGTGACTGCTCCAGCCAACTTTGAAGGCGTATCGTTGGCACTTTTACGACAAAATGCCGCTTTTCGAGGGATTAAGTGCGGGTGTTGAGAAAACTGCAGCCATTTTCGATATTGGTGCAGCATATACAAAGTGAGTATTCCAACAATTAGAACCTAAATTGGCTGAACATTTTAATTGTGTGTGGCACACCAGTCGCCGCGCCGTCGCTGCGCCTGCGCCAGTCGTCGCCAGCAGTAGTGCACTAAGTTAATACAGGGCGGTGCAGTGCAGTGCTAGTGCAGCCAGGCAGTGCAGTAGTGGGGCGCGCGGGCACAGGCGCGGCGACGTGCTCTCGGCACGCCTTTAGCTTAGGCTTTACGGTACATGGCGATGGACTACGTACGGCGTATAGTCGGTGCGCCAGTGACGGAAGATGAGTGAAAGTGCATTAGACCAGAGGGGGCTGACTGATGATGTCAAAAATGAGAAGCCTCCGAAAAAAAGGAGACAGATTCCATCACGGATTCACGGTCATGTGTCGTATCGAAGATTACGTTCCAATGTCGGAGATTATCTCTGATAATTAACGAGGTCATCAAACGTCTTCTGCGCAAAGACTGAAAGAGAATCTCCAAAGTCCAATATTCATGATATTGGAGATTGTTTTTCCAAGACACAATCCCGCATTGGTGGAAACAATAAGATTTGAATTTGCATAGCATATAGCCATAGGGTCTAACTTTTTATTAATAATCAATATATTCAATCGTCTTTATTCAAATTCATAAATAATTAATTTATTTATTATTTATTTAATTTATTAACAGTATACATAGGCCATAGCTCATAATAAAGATACAATACATCGCCCAGGACCAGAGCAGTTATTAATTTGTGCTCATGATGGCAGGGGTATCAAAATTATTCTTGCTTTACGAATTACGATTTAACAAATAAAATACGAGTGACTGGAACAAATTTACAACAATAATATTAATAACAAAAACAGTTTGAGTATACAACACATGTAGACAATTGAGATGATCGGAACATAATTACAAAGTTAACAACTTAACAGGTAAACAATATATTAATAACCACAACAGTCATTATAAACTATGCTGGTATCAATATCATCAGCAACTTTGCCATCGATAATTGCTGCAAAATGTAAACAATTGATCATAACTTGGCAAGTAGATGGTCATCTGGAGTAAAATCCCTGAAGGATTCTTATTATCACATTTTTGGATTTTTGCCAAACTTATATGTTTCTCTCATTGTTTTGCTTTTTTTAAAACCAACATAACATCAGGGTGGACCTTGCCTTTAATACTCCATGTAATGGGAAGAAAAGAGAGAGAAAAAAAGAAGTACAACAAATATGGGTTTGGATGGAGACTGGATTGTTAAGGGAGGGCAGAGGCATACACATCGACTGCCCAACAGCCAAATTTTGTTTAGTTTCTACTTTCTTTTATTGCCATTGGTGATTACTAGATATTGATGTTTTTTTCTTTTCTTTCACCCACAGGGTTGGTTTTGCTGGTGAGACTGGTCCCAGAGCTATAATACCCAGCAAGGTTAAAAAGCCCAAGACAACCAAAGTTGTGAACATATGGGATTATTCCAACGTTGATGAACTGTATGATGTTCTGGTGGAGTTTCTACATGTAGTGTACTTCCGGTAAGATACCATTAAATGTGCAGCAAGCAACATTGCACATGTAAATGCCAAAATTGTAAATTTCATACAAATGATATGATTATGTTAAAAAAATTGATTAAAGGCCCATTGTCAATGGTCAATTCAACCACAGAGAGGATGTTGAGCAGTCCATGAATACAGGCATATATTCACGAACATGGACTGTTGCAGTACTTTAATGTACAGATTGTGGGAAGAAAACAAATATTGTATTATTTCCACAATGTCATGGCTCTTTTCATTGCATTATGGGTATCATTAGTGCACCATTATCATGATTTTAGTCAAAAGAGGTTGTTAATTTTCATCATGTCATGACAGTGGGTCTTGAACATATTGCTCTGTTTGACTGAAAGATTATACATAAAATTTATTCAAAATATTTTATCAGACTGGAATGCCCCTTTAAATGTTTGAAAATGACAAAGGAAAATGAATTGATAAAACACACCTTTCTTTCAGATAATTAAAGGCTATTTTGAAAATGGTATCATTATTTACTCTTGGTACTTCTTACAATGTGGTCTCTCTTTTGAATTAAGATCAACTGGATAATAACAATTATGATATGTGCTACCATTTATTATTGATTGCTTTCCTTACATTCCAGGCATTTACTTGTGAATCCAAAAGACAGGCGGGTGGTTATTTGTGAGTCGGTGCTGTGTCCTACTCAATTTCGACAAACATTGGCCAAGGTTTTCTTCAAAAGATATGAGGTAACAAAACTAAATTTGTCTTTTTTATACGTTAAGGAAATGTAGTGTTCAATCAGCTTATCTTCGTATTATTGTCAGCTGGTATATTTTGTTGCAATGGTGGTCATCATGCTAGACTAGTAATTACCTCTGTAACCATGCCAGGTAAAATATCAACTTCTTAACCCGTTGACTACGGGAATCGGATATGCCCTTTGACCTTTGTTAACTCTGGGATTTTAAGAATTTCGGAGGCAATGGGTTAACAAATTGTCCATAAGCTGTCCAGTGTTCATGTCATCAAGGAAGGTTTTCTGTGCTTCAAGAAGAATATAATCAGTTGAGTTATTAAAATACAATAAAAAAAGAAAGAAAAGACCTGACATAATGAGCAAATTAGAATTAGTTCAACTTCCAACTACTCAAACAAGGGGATTGAAAAACAGTGTGTGACTTGTACTAATTGGAATATCCTACTCAAGTAGCATTACTAGTGTAACGTCCTACATGTATATCTACATAAATGATCCCACATCCTGACCTTTGTTTTCATTTTCTCTTTTAGAAGTCGATGAAATTTTTTTTTTCGTGTAGTTATTTTTATGTAATATGAATAGTAAACATGAATAATTCCATGTCAGGTATGTTTTCAACTTGTATACACTTCAATATTTCATTGAAATATAATTTTTTTTAATTTCATGTAATTACTGAATTTACTGAAATGTTTCATGAACAGTTGCAATACCTTTCTTTTCTGCAATTCTGTGTTTTCATTTCACAGGTTCCTTCCATACTATTTGCACCATCACACCTGACAACCTTGTTCACACTGGGAATCAACACAGCTCTGGTCTTAGATGCTGGCTACACAGAGACCACAGTGCTGCCAATATCCTTTGCACTCATAATGAATTTGTGACCTGTTTACACTCATGACTTTCATCAAAATACAGAAAATTTATGTAGGGATTTATTGCTTGCTGGTCACACCTATCAGCATTTTATCTGCATATTTTCAAGTTCAAAATAATATCCCCTCCATTAAAACTGCTATTTAAACAGTCATAGGAATCCTTTCAACCAGTATCTTTTCAACTAGTTACATGTAGTTGGCAAAAAAACATTATGTATCCTGGATAGCCATCACCACTTTCACTGAAAATGTTAGGATCAATTAATTAAAAACAAACAAAACAAAACAACCACCCCAACGCCCCCCTCCCCCCCCCAAAAAAATAAAAAAATAAATAAAATGACTAATTGGTAAATTTTTAGCATCAGTTTAAGTAAAAGTAGATTAAAAATTAGACACACTCACACAAAAAACCCACCAATATGTTTCCTGTTTTTCTATCTCTTTTGTGGTTATACATCTGTTAAAGGGTTAAGGTAAGAGTGAGAGTTCATAGTCTTGTATCACTGCATAAATGCTGTCTCACATGACTGTACACATTACCTCCGATCACTGGTTACATTTCTGCATGACTGTGCACCACCTCCACTCCATGGAAAGTATTCCTAGCAGCCTAGCCCCCCTGTCTGTAAGGTGGCCAGAAGCTACTTTATTCATAAATGACTATTACCTCAGTCCACTCAGGTACCAATTTATACTTCTGGATGGAAAGAGGTTCTGCAGATGAAGTGTCTTACTCTTACCCAAATACAGTAAACTTCGCGTAAGTCGAATCACTGGGGACCACACAAATCATGTCGACTTAGACGATATTCGAGTTACAGTTTTGTATACAATTCTATGTTAGAGATGAAAGAAACATGTGTAGGGAATTAGATGCTGTCAAGACTGTACCAATTTACCAGTAAAATGAGAAAGGCAGAGAGGGAATGGGAAATTTTATGATATCTTTACGGTCATGCTGACAGGCAGAGAGCAAGAGGTCAATCCATTAAGACCATCAAGAATGACAGTTCTGGCCTCTTGAAAATATGATCGACATAGGCAAAATTCGATTTAAAAAATTGACTCTAGAGAAAAACTTCCCATTGAAAAGCACAGAGCAAATTGGGACTGTCAAAAATATTCGACGTAGGCGATAAATCGACTTGTGCGACGTCGAGTTATGCAGAGTCATCTGTACATTAATGTCAAACCGTAAATCTCACACATGAAAATCCAGTGCCTTACCCACTATCCCATGACGTCTTGACTCCTGTTCATTCAATACAATCCTTAACATTTTTGTACGTCTATGAGGGATTCCCCATCATTAAGGCTGTTGAGTCTCTTCCACTAGGAGGAAAAGCCATCCATGAGTAAGTGTCATTTGTGATATACCACTCGTTACTAATTAAACTACAAGGAAAGTTCCCTTACTGTAGCATGTTTGTGAAATAAACAGTTACAAAAGTTTAAATAAGTTCATTATGAATCTATGATGGATTCAGTTCATAGGAAAAGAAAATAAACACAATGTGATGTGTGGTTGACTTGAGTACTAGTAAAATAGTGTTGTATTGAAGCATACTATATCAGAACTTGACTCAGGGCAAGTGAAAATTGGACCAGTCACCAGGCAAAAGTAGTTTGAAAGAATTTAAGATACAATGCTGGCCCAGCATGGCTGACATGGCTTAACTACTAATAAGTGATTGTTTTACCAGGCATTGAAGCATATTTGTCATTTCTCAAGGAACATACTCTGCAAACAATTGTGACATCATGATGTATTTTTCATAACATTTCAGAATAGATGTTGTAGACTATTAAAAAGTGTTAGTAGTGTTATTTTTGGCAGTCATGTTGCCCTTAGTACTGTGATATCCGAGTTACTTTTAGTGCACAGCAGAACAGATCACAACATCATCAAATTATGTCAATATAATTTTTGTTTTCACTTCTGTGAGTCCTGGAATATGAATGTAAAGAAGTTAATATGAAATATAATAGGACTCATATATATTTATGTCACCCTATTAAAAATAAAATTATACTTTCAAAGTGGACTTTAAGTGGTATTTTCAGCCGCTGCTGTAAAAGTAATTACAGATATTTGGGTACAGAGTTTGATCTATTGTATTGTATTTGTTAACCTTGTAGAAATCTCGAATTACAACTGAAAGAGACGGGATCAGTGAAGGGAGAGGGTGAAGATGAGAAGCCTTTGACATCTGTCCTTGACAAACTTCCTGCCGACGTACTTGAAGACATCAAAGGTTTGTTTAACAATGTGCCGTGTTTGGATCATGCATTTAGCCCTTCAGTGAGAGTGAAACAATGAAAAATATGCAAGTGTTAACTTGGACATGAATTTAAAAGATTTTGTCTTGCCTGCCGTGCAAAGCAAGACATCTAGGTATTGCTATTTCCAATGTCAGCATCATCAACAATTATGTAATCACTTTCAGTAGCTTTGAGATGAGATAACCAAATTCATACTGGATGTACCGGTACATCAAATTCAGGACCAGCTCAAGTCAAAATGTGGGTCCAATTTGACCAAGGTGAAAGATCAAAACGTCAATGAACTTTCCATGAAAATATCTGTACTTGGACAATAATGTTGTACACACAATAATTTTCTGAAGCTTTGAGGTAGGATCACCAAATTTGTTTCAGAAAAGCATCTGTAAAACACTGGGGTCAATTTTTGAATATGGGTCAAATAAATCTAGGGTATTTATCTCACATTTGAAAGATTTTTAAAGCCACAGGCTAACATTGATCACAGTTTAAACAACTGTGAGCTACACAATCCACTATGCTCTAAGTGTCTTTGATAAGAAATGAAACCCTGAAAAAATTGTATTTCAAAATGATGATTTAGTGCTTAAAAAAGTGAAAATCATAAGTTGACTGGATTCACCTGCCCATTTCTCCCATAAACTTACTGTGTGTAGATTTAGGCTGTTTTGTTCTTGGCCCCAGTACTAATTGTTTATTCATTCATATCTTGCCAGTGGCAGCATAAATTTCCAAACTTTTGTATTCTAGGGTGTTTATTTGTCCATTTGAACACTACTATGTAGCTCACATATCACAGTTTGACAATTTTTCAAATTGAATCTCCACAATCTTAGCCTGTGGCTTTAATCATTTGAATAATGAGTGAGTTGGTTTGTCTAATACCACAGTGTAAATGCCTGTGTTGAACAATACTGACAATCTCTTGTCAATGTCAAGCAATGTTGGGTTGTATTCATGTTGTTTACATGTACATTTACATTTTTCATTTTCAGTGAGGACCTGCTTTGTAACAAATCTAGACAGAGCAACAGCTATTCAACAGAGCATACTACAGGCTGATGACAGTAAGGTAAGTCTTGAAGTTTGAGTGCTGCGGTAACTGGTAGGTTCCACTCCCCACACCCAGGAAAGACGACATCATTGGAAGTAAGGAGTAATCATACATTTGATACTGAGTTGTGTACACCATGTTTGGTTATATGTTTGTAGGTAATGAATCAAGGATGATAACACTTAGAATTTGTGTAGCTGCTGGGCTTGATTTACTAGTCATTTTTGGAAACTTTTTGGGGTGGGTGTATTTATAAGGGAAACTAATAAAATAGCCCATTTTCATGGTGAATGTACAAACTGAATAGATTTGATGAATCTATATTAAAAAAGTGTGGGGTGGAAAAGTGATGTGGAGGTAATTGACTTTCCTAGTGACAACTTTGCTTGAATTCATTAAACTTTAGCCTGTTGGAAATGATGCGTTCAAATGATTTTTGCAACTCAGAGATCCACCCTACTGCATTACCCGGCACTTGGTTGGCAATTTACATTTTGGAGAAAACAACCTCAAATGTTGAAAATGGGTCTCAAGGGCCAAATTGACATTGTCACATTTCTGGAAAGAAGAATTATTCCTCATCTGTCTGCAAAAAAACTTAAACTTGAAACATGAAATCAAAATAGTTATAATCTTATGAAACAAGTTAATATGGTTGATAATGCGTAAGTCAACTTTAGAACCCCCCTTATCCTGGGTTTTTTTTTTTGATGCATCAACAAAATGTAAAATTATCATAACTTGGCAATATATCATTCAATATCTATGAAATAGGTACCACATTAAAGCTTATAAACATATCTTTTTAGTGGTACATTTATAAAAATCTCTATTTCAATTTTGGCCACTTAAGTGCCGCGTTTTGCTGGATCTGTTCACATTTACTATACTTTGTTCTTATGTATTATCTATATGATTTATTATCACATATGGATAAATTTAATTGAATTATTGGGGATTTTTTTCAAATTATTTAATTTATTTAACTATGTTTCAAAAATTTACTTATGGTTGAATCAGATTGATTGAAAGTGTACTTGCTAGCTTGTTGGATTCATTGTGTATTGTTTCCTATCAAGTTTTTTGGACAAAATATCTCAAGGCTGTTCATTTAATTTGAATGTCTTGTTGCCAGTGGCCCAGTCCTGCAGCCTCAGTGGAGTACCCATTGGATGGAGGGAGGACCCTCACCATCAGTGGCAAGTCTAGAGAGTTAGCTTGTGAAGTTCTCTTTGACCAGGATAACGAGGAGAAATCTGTTGCTACCCTGATCCTAGACTCCATCATTAAGGTAAGGACAGCTAGAAATACTCCCGCACCCACTACCTCATCCCCCTCCCCTCTTTGAAAATTTGTGGAGTATGAAAAGCGATTTACAGTCAATGTTATTTTATATTATGACTTTGACAGTTCAAAATATGTCATTGAATTATCAAAATGTGGAACTATAAATAGTTTTGCTCAGGTAACATCTTTAGAAGTTGCATAAGTTCTGCAAAGGAATATTTCCTTGG
This sequence comes from Eucidaris tribuloides, assembly GCA_001188425.1. NCBI lineage: Eukaryota > Metazoa > Echinodermata > Echinoidea > Cidaroida > Cidaridae > Eucidaris > Eucidaris tribuloides. Next base: position 5,886 of record JZLH01S0632904.1, on the reverse strand, counting down.
AATAGGTTGTACATAGCAAAATGGAAATGTAGTAACGAATACTGAACAAAAGAAAGTATATTATTTCCCTGCACAGTGATCACACAGTTTGTCATACTGTATTCGCTGAATACAGTAGCGGTGGTTTTATTTTTGTGAATTTCGCGACTTAATGAATGCGAAAATTTTCACTTCGTGACATTTCTGTGCAAAGTGAATGCAAATACAATAAAATTGCGAAAATATACTCTCGCGAATTCCCCGTCTTGAAGCAAAATCGCCAAAATACATGGACGCAAAATATATGGCATATACAGTAATTTGTGAGGCTGTACATCTGTTGGTTGTGAAAGTGGCATTAAATTAAATCAAACAATTGAATATCTATGGACACCAGTGGGCTAATTATTGCTCCTCTGCTCTGCACCATTGTTTCTGAAAAAATAAAAGTTGTCTTAAATAACAGCAAAATGATTTTAAAAAAATGAATGAAGAGAAGGGAGTATTTCATGTTTTTGCAGATTTCAAGACTATATGCAATATTTGTGACTGTATGCAAATGACAGGTTAATTTATGATGACCCACTGAGGTCAAAATGAGATATGTATTGAATGTAGCTGAGAGCAGTACAAAATAAGCACACACATATGAGGAGTAATATTTGTTTTGTGTCATCCATAAAAAAATGATCCAGTTTTT
>JZLH01S0632896.1:65036-76835 GCA_001188425.1 Eucidaris tribuloides | reverse complement strand
GATGTCATTCACATCAAAATCTTAAAATATCCTCCTCTACAGCCTACTGATAGTCATTTCATTGAGAATTATTGTCTTTTTTTAGAATACCTGAAGCATTACGGCCTTGCAATCACTAACACATTTTCATTTCATCTATTTTTCATTAGCGATTTTCCTCCGGCCAATGTGTGACTTCCGGATGCGACAATCATCGTCCGGGATTAAGGGACCTTGCCCACATTCTTGACATCAATCACTCAAAGGTATTGGATAATTATCTGTCTTACCTGGAGAACGGGAAGATTCCAAGAACATCGCCAAGAAAAAATGACGAGGACAGGTCGGAAGATGAGACAATAGAAACAAGGAAGAGAAAAAACAATAAAAATGGATTACTACAAATGCCTTATAGTGAGACTGACAATATATTAAATTCACCTCTCGCAATAATCCCTTTCATTCATAACTAATCACCTTATTGTGAATACAGTCGTAAGCCTATACTGTATATTTCTTAATTTTTTTTCCTAACCTCTGATTTGTTCCAGAACTGACACTTTTTTAAATTTAAAGATAATTTTCTTCTTCAGAAGGCTGTATCATGACACATTATGAATATAATTGAGGACTACTTCCAATTTTATTTCCCATGATTGCCCTGAAAATGGCATGCTTTGAAATACTTCTATTTAAAAAAAAGTTCATATAAAAATAAAATGTGTATTTGTATGGGCCTAGTGGGGGGGGGGGGGGTAGTCTGGCCATTTACACATCACAATATTTCATTCAACCTGTTGGAGATGATTTGATTTTTTGTAACACGCATTCTCCATCATAGACCCCAACCCGAGATATCTCATACATGTACTTAGTCTCCAATGGGTTAAAACAATTTTGGGTAGGTTTGGCATTGTTTTCTAGTTCCTGGTGTATCAATGCTATACTTCTTGAAAGACCCAGGAAAATTTGTCAGATAGGCCTAATGGCTTTAATTTTACCTCCTTGCTCTGTGAGTGACAGACTTGAAAAGGTGTATGGTATGCCAAGCTCTCTTGAGAGTGGAATGTTCCAGATCACACAGAATGGCTCTACAATCCACTTCTGCTTAAATTCTCTGTCAAGGGAGTCTCAGAAATAAGATCACTGGCATCACCAGCCATCTATAATTGTTGGAGGCAGGGGATGGGGTACTACTAGCTTGACTAGTAAACTGTGAGGAATGTATCACTTGGTTTGCTAACTACTGTAGAAGCAACGTAATGCACACCTTTCGGCTTTTAATATCATATAACTGTAAACCTCATCATCACACTGAAGGGGAGGGGCAATTGCTGGTTCCCCTTAATTTACCCCCTTTGTATCCCCTTTGAATGAGAGTCAGCTGATAGTCAATTGACATTTGTTATATCAACTGGGAAGCCTTTCATGCACGGATTTGGAATCATGTTACTGGAGAGCTCACAAGGAGGCTTCATATAGATTGTGTTCCAGATTTCCTGGCCACCAAAAAGGGGGTCAGAAGTGGCATATTCAGAAATTGACAAAAAGATGGGGAAAATTTTCACCCAGAATTTAATCCTTACTGTGCCCCCATGCAGAGGCCACACTGCCACTGTGATAATCCCCATTGTTCCAGCACCTAATCTCCCCTGTGCCAAGCTTATTCAGAGAATGCACAACATACACCATGGGGACAAATCCAGGGGAGAACAGGGGAATATGCCCCTTCCCCCACGATTTTGAAATTAGGGGACACGCTAACATACACGCAGCCCAGTGTTACAAGAGTGTTGTGTCCCGAATGGGTGTCCCCCCCCCCCAACATTTCAAAATGGATTTGCACCCATGATATACACAGATTTGCATGAAAACATGACATTGGCATTGCAATGAAAGAGTGACAACTGTACAATGGAAAGTTACAGGTGCATTAAAGATTGTGTCATTGATTTGCACGTCAAAAAACATCTAAGTGAATGAAATCAGCTGAAATCATATCCAATGTGAAGATTGATATAAATAAACACCTCTCAAAGAGACTTAGGGTAAAATATTGAGTTTTGGTGAAAATCTGGACGGTTAAACTTCATACTTTTTCAAATTACTGGGAAGCATTTTCAAAAAATCCGCGACGTCGAATGTGCACATGCCGTTCCAAAATTGTCCGATCAGCCGTAAGCTAAATGTCGTGCGGAGGTTAGCCGTTTGACCAACCAGTGCGCTGCGCTGGTCTTCCGACGTTACACAATAACCGTGATTCGCAGTTTGAGCAAAATTGAAACTCACGGAAAGAACAACATTCTGGTAACATGTCGTTATTAGTTTTTCTCATAAAACAACAAATTCATGACGTATGGATCTCAAACTTTCAGCACACCATTTGTAAGTACTAAACTACCGTTTGGTATTGATAATGAATGGAAGTAATGGACTTGCACATCCCTGACACAATCTTTAAGGCATCTGTGTTAAAGCCCAAGTTTAGTTTTGGGGATTTTTTTTTTATTTGAAAGCTTTATGCCCCAAGTCATAACCCTGCAATAATAGATTCTGAATGTCTTAGTTTTTATTTTTAATTATTTAATGAAAATTCTCGAGGGGGGGGGGACCCCCGAGATTTTCGACTATATTTTACATTATAATATAGCATCCAAAGGGTTAATAAGGCATTCAGGTTATATGAGTTATACCTCATCTGAAAGACCAGACTCTGCTCTTAACCCGTTGGAGACGATTTGATTTTGCTTTAACACACATTTCCCATAGACCTCGTGACGAGATATCTCGTCACTCGTCTTCAACGGGTTAATTAATAATTGATTAATAAAAAAAAACTAAAGACATTCAGAATCTATTATTGCAGGGCTATGACTTTGGGGCATAAAGCTTTCAAATAAAAAAAAATCCCCAAAACTAAACTTGGGCTTTAACAATAACATGCAGTTGGCAATTACATAGGTAAAGGGGTATGTGTGCAATCTCCTTCAGATAGCACCCCACTGGTGATGTGCTTGAATCTTAGTTTGGTTACTTCTTTAGCAATGTATGTCACTACACTACTTGTTTATACTGGCTAAAAGTACCAGAAAGGAGGGGGGGGGGCGAGTCCACTTTAAACATTAATTTTGTCATTTGCACATAATTTGTGAAAACTTAAGTGGCAGTGACACAACTTTGATCTGTTTTCATGTAAAAGATTCTAAATTAGTTATGATCAAAAATATATTATAACGCCCCAGTGGGAGAAGTGTCAATTTTTGGCAACGTTGTGGCATATTTCAAAATTATACACAATGCTGCCTTCAAATCATTTCAGCACAAGTGTATAGTTTTGACATTCTTCCCGCCCCGCCCACCCCCCCGCCAAAAAACTAAGAACCCGGGGGCAGCGACGCTGATCACGCTAAAGTCTGCGCAACCTCTCTATGGCCACCGCATAGAAAAAAAAAAAGATCACATATAGTTTTGGCCGCTTGGAGCCTGTAATGCTAGGCACCAACGTAGAGCCAATGAACCCGTTGAAAAACTTTGCATCCCCTTGCGTATATAGCTGATTTTGTCAAGTTAAAATTAAATTCTAACATCTCGTTTTTTATAATAAACAAGGCACGCCTAGTATCTAACATTTGACCTTTGACCTATGCGTGTACTTGTGACATTGACCTCCAAATACATTGAGGTCGCCTGGTTACCATCTAACAGCCGGAAGTTGGTTACAAATGGGCTTGTGGTTAGAAAAGTTTACCTAGTTTTGGGCCCTTATGGGCCCTGCCCCCTGGGCCCCCAGGGGGGCCTGGTGTACCATTCCAAGAACCCTCTTTCCCCTCCCCCTGAGGATCATTCCCACCAAGTTTGGTCTAAATCCGTTGATGTGAATGTGAGTTATTCCTATACGGCCATACCCCCAAACTTTTGCCCCCCTTGGGGGCCAAACGGGGCCACCCTGGGCATTGTCATGAGGAACATTAATTCAGCACATATAGAGGTATCTACACACAAAGTGGCTTAACTAAACTACATGTATTTCTGGATCTAGAGAAGAAGATGTTTGAAAACTACCTACTTTTGGCCCTTTAGGGTCCTGCCCCTGGGCCCCTAGGGGGGCCAGGTGTACCATTTGAGGACCCTTGAATCCCCACCCCCTAAGGATCATTCCTGCCAAGTTTGGGCCAAATCCAATCATGCATTTTGAAGAAGAAGCTGAAAATGCATAAAAGTTTACGCACGACGCACGACGGACGACGGACAAAAAGCGATCGCAATAGCTCACTTGAGCCTTTGGCTCAGGTGAGCTAAAAACATCACAGGCGTGCTCGGGCGGGAATCGAACCCACGACCTCCTGGTTACTAGTCAGGCGTCATATCCACTAGACCACCGAGATTTTGGGTAGGTTTGGCATTGTTTTCTAGTTCCTGGTGTATCAATGCTATACTTTTTGAAAGACCCAGGAAAATTTGTCAGATAGGCCTAATGGCTTTAATTTTACCTCCTTGCTCTGTGAGTGACAGACTTGAAAAGGTGTATGGTGTGCCAAGCTCTCTTGAGAGTGGAATGTTCCAGATCACACAGAATGGCTCTACAATCCACTACTGCTTAAATTCTCTGTCAAGGGAGTCTCAGAAATAAGATCACTGGCATCACCAGCTATCTATAATTGTTGGAGGCAGGGGATGGGGTACTACTAGCTTGACAAGTAAACTGTGAACAATGTATCACTTGGTTTGCTACACTACTGTAGAAGCAACGTAACGCACACCTTTCGGCTTTTAATATCATATAACTGTACACCTCATCATCACATTGAAGGGGAGGGGCAATTGCTGGTTCCCCTTAATTTACCCCCTTTGTATCCCCTTTGAATGAGAGTCAGCTGATAGTCCATTGACATTTGTTATATCAACTGGGAAGCCTTTCATGCAGGGATTTGGAATCATGTTACAGGAGAGCTCACAAGGAGGCTTTATATAGATTATGTTCCAGATTTCCTGGCTACCAAAAAGGGGGTCACAAGTGGCATATTCAGAAATTGACAAAAAGAGGGGGAAATTTTCACCCAGAATTTAACCCTTACTGTGCCCCCATGCAAAGGCCACACTGCCACTGTGATAATCCCCACTGTTCCAGCACCTAATCTCCCCTGTGCCAAGCTTATTCAGAGAATGCACAACATACACCATGGGCACAAATCCAGGGGAGGACAGGGGAATATGCCCCCTCCCCCACGATTTTGAAATTGGGGGACACGCTAACATAGCCCAGTATTGCAAGAGTGTTGTGTCCCGAATGGGTGTTCCCCCCCCCCCCCACAACATTTCAAAATGGATTTGCACCCATGATATACACAGATTTGCATGAAAACATGACATTGGCACTGCAATGAAAGAGTGATAACTGTACAATGAAAAGTTACAGGTGCATTAAGGCACCTGTGTTAACTCTTTGTGCGCGGGACCCTGAATCCCGTGCGTGCGGAGTTAATTTCAAAGAGCACTCAGTATCGGGAAAGGAGATAACTAACTGACTTCAACTAGCAATAACTTTGCACAACAACGTTTTTAGGAAAAATGTCCTACAGCAAAGTTAAAGTACATTTTACAGAACTTCTTAATGCATAAAGGGTGTTTGGAAATATACATCTGAATTTTGTAAAGTAATGGCTAAATGTAACCAACATACATGTAGTTCTAAGTTTCCTGCTTGAAAATATACAACTTCATTCAAATAATACTAGAGGTTAAACCACAAGTTATACATAAAAACCTGACTGGTTACAAGTTCATGAAAGAGATGAGTCAGGAGAGAGATAATATAACATTTGGTGGCGAAAACTGGGGTCACTCCCATCTGGGTGAAAGCAATTCATTTTATAACACTTTATCAAAACTTGCAAAGTTGCGGTATGCACAAAGTACACACAGCGAATAATCAGTTTATTGAATATAGGTTCAAAGAACTGCTACTCTCTTCTAATTGCATCTTTGTATACAGGTAAAAATTAAACTGCAAGTTACAGGGCTGCATTGTACTTGTTCACTATTATTTCTGCACATGTAAAAGAAAACGTCTCGTCACTAACCTCTTCCAGCAGAGGCATAAGTTAAAATAAAATGAAGGCGGAGGGCTAAAATCAAACACACTTCTGTATAAAATGACACAATTACTGAACTTGTTATCAAATTCTTCGTTCTGATTGCACAAATATACTCCAGCAAGATTGATATGGATAAAGATCACTTTGTGCCGCCCAAACTCCTGTGGATATGTAAGATAAGTCATTTAGTCAACAGTGTATTTTATTTATCTGAAATTCATGTGGTCTGATGTTCGTCATCTACAACAATTCATATCACAAATTTGTCAATGAATTTCCTCACGTTGTCCCACATAATTGCAGCGCGATCATACGCATACTTTTGGTGCGTTGGTACATATAATGACATACCCAACAGGCACAGTTAACCTACATCACAAAAAATCGAGGTTGATCCTCAGCTGGCAAAATCAGCCAGCGACAATCTGGCGGCCGTATCGACCCATATATTCTTTCATGTATCACACATAATTAATCACTTTTAACGAAAGACGCGGAAATGAGGTGAAAATTAGTGTAATTTCGATGTCATTCACATCAAAATCTAAAATATCCTCCTTACAGCCTACTGATAGTCATTTCATTGAGAATTATGTCTTTTTTAAGAATACGCTGAGCAATTACGAGCCTTGCAAATCATATAAGACACAGATTTCGATTTCATCTATTTTTCATGTAGCGATTTTTCGCTCCGGCCAAATGTGTGACTTCGCGGATAGCGACAAATCATGATAGCCGGGATTAAGGGGAGCCATTGCCGGCCACTTCTTGAACATCAATACACTCAAAGGTATATGATAATGTATACTGAAGTCTTTACCTGGGAGAACGGGAAGATTCGCACCAAACAGGTCGCGCAAGAAAAATGAACAGAGGACAGGATCGGAAGATGAGACCAATAGTAAACAAGGAGAGAAAAAACAATAAAATGGATTAAGCTACAAAATGCCTATAGTGAGACTGACATATGATATTATAATTCACCTCTCCACAATAATTCCTTTGAATTCATAACTAATCACCTTATTGTGAATGAACAGTAGTAATAGCCTATACTGGTTTATTTCGCTTATTTTTTTCACTCAACGCTCGTGATTTGTTCCAGAACTGCACACTTTTTTATAATTTAAGACTACTTTTTTTCCTTCAGCAAGGTTGATAATCATGACACGATTATGAATATAATTGAGAGGAACTACTTCCAATTTATGTCGACCATGATTGCCGCTGAAAATGGCAATGCTTTGAAATAACTTTCATTTAACACAAAAAGTGTCAAATAAAAATAAAATGTGTATTTGTATGGGCCTATGGGGGGGGGGGGGTAGTCTGGCCAATTTACGACATCACAAATATTTCATTCAACCTGTTGCGAGATGATTTGATTTTTTGTAACACGCATGTTCTCCATCAATGAGACCCCAACCCAGAGAGGATATCATCATACATTGTACTATAGTCCCAATGGTTTAAAACAATTTTGGGTAGGTTTGGGGCTATTGTTTCTCTAGTTCCTGGTGTATTCAATGCTATACTTCTTGAAAGACGCCAGGAAAGATTTTGTCCAGATAGGGCCTAATGGCTTTACATTATTAGCCTCCTTGGCTCTGTGAGTGACAGACTTGAAAAAGGTCGTATGGTATGCCAAGCTCCATCTTGAGAGTGGATATGTTCCAGATGCACACCAGAATGGCTTCGTACAATCGACTTGCTGCTTAAATTCTCTGTCAGCGGGAGTCTGCAGAAAATAAGATCACTGCATCACCAGCCATCTATAAAATTGTTGAGGCAGGGTGATGGGGTACTACTAGCTTGAGCTAGTAAACTGTGAAGGAATGTATCGACTTTGTTTGCTAACTACTGTAGAAAGCAACCGTAAATGCAAGCACCTTTCGGCTTTTAATATGCATATAAGCTGTAAACCTCATCATGCACAGTCTGAAGGGGAGGGGGCAATTGCTGTTGCCCCTTAATTTAGCGTCGCCCGTTTGTATCCCGCTTTGAATGAGAGTCACAGCCTGATAGTCAAATTGACATGTTGTTATATCAACTGGGAAGCGCTTTTCCATTGCACGGGATTTGGATCATGTTTACTGGAGAGCTCACAAGGAGCTTCATATAAGATTGTGTTCCAGATTTCCTGGCCACCATACCAAGCTGTCCGGAAAAAGGGGGTCAGAAGTGGCATATTCCAGAAATTGACAAAAAAGATGGGGAAAATTTTCAACCCAGAATTAATGACTTACTGTGCCCCATGCAGAGCCACGACTGCCACTCGTGGATTAATCCGCGCATTTGTTCCAAGGCACCGTAATCTCCCCTGTGCCAAGCTTTATTCAGAGAATGCACAACATAGCACCATGGGGAACAAATCCAGGGGAGAACAGGGGAAATAGTGCCCGCTTCCCCCACGATTTTGAAAATTAGGGGACACGCTAACATACACGCAGCCCAGTGTTACAAGAAGTGTTGTGGTCGCCGAATGGGTGTCCCCGCGCCCCCCAACGGTTTGCAAAATGGATTGCAGCCCATTGATATGACCACAGATTGCATGAAAAACATGGACATTGGCATTGCCAATGAAGAGTGACAACTGTAGCAATGGAAAGTTACACGGTGCATTTAAAGATTGTGTCATTGATTTGGCACCGCTAAAAAAAATCAATCTAAGTGAATTGAATTGCTAGCTGAAATCATATCCAAGTGTGAAGATTGATAGATATAATAAACAGCCTCATCAAAGAGACTTAGGGTAAAATGATTGAGTTTTCGGTGAAAATGCATGGACGGTTAAAAAATCTTCAATAATTTTTGCAAATGTAACTGGGGAAGCATTTTGCAAAAAATCGCGCGACGTCGAATGTGCACATGTCCGTTCCAAAATTGTCCGATCAGCGCCGTAGCTAAATGTGCGTGGGGCGGAGGTTAGCCGTTTGACCAAACCAGTGCGGCTGCGCGTGGTCTTACCGACGTTACACAATAACCGTGATTTTCGGCATAGTTTGAGCAGAAATTGAAAGCTCACGGAAAGAACAGACATTCCTGGGTAACGAATGGTCGTTATTAAAAGTTTTTCTGCAATAAATACAACAAATTCATGGACGTAATGGATCTCAAACTGTTCAGCAAGCCATTTGTAAGTAGCGTAAACTAGACGAGCCTGTTGTGGTGAATTGATAATGGAATGGAAGTAATGGACTTGCACATCCCGACACAATCTTTAAGGCATCTGTGTTAGAAGCCCAAGTTTTAGTTTTGGGGATTTTTTTTTTATTATGAAAGCTTTAATGCGCGCCAAAGTCATACCTGCAATAATAGATTCTCTGAATGTCTTAGTTTTTATTTTTAATTATTATAATGAAAAATTCTCAGAGGGGGGGGACCCACCGAGATTTTCGAATCTAATATTATTACATTATAATATAAGCATGCCAAAGGGTTAATAAGGCATTCAGGTATATGAAGTTATACCTCATCTGAATAGACCAGACTCTGCTCTTAACCGCGTTGGAGACGATTTGATTTGTCCTTTAACACACATTTCCCATAAGAGCCTCGTGAGCGATGATATCTCGTCAGCTCGTCGCTTCAACACGGGTTAAGTGTAATAATTGATTAAGATAGAAAAAAAACTAAGCAGACATTCAGAATGCTATTATTGCAGGGCTATGACTTTGGGGCATAAAGCTTTTCAATAAAAAAAATCCCAAAACTAAAACTCGGGCTTTTAACAATAACATGCCAGTTGGCATTACATAGGTAAAGGGGTTATGTGTGCAATCTTCCTTCTATGATAGCAGCCGCCACTGGTGATGTGCTTGAAGTCTAGTTTGGTTACTTGCTTTAGCAATGTATGTCACTAAGCACTACTATGTTTATACTGGCTAAAAGTAACCAGAGGAGGGGGGGGGGTGTCGAGTCCAGCTTTAAACATTAAATTTTTGTCATTTGCAAAACATAATTTGTAGAAAAGCTTAAGTGGCAGTGAAGCAGCAACTTTGATCTGTTTTTCATAGTAAAAGATTGCTAGAATTAGTTATGATCGTAAAATATATATTATAACGCCCCAGTGGGAGAAGTGTCAATTTTTGGCAACGTTGTGGCATATTTCAAAATTAACACAATGCTGCCTCAAATCATTCAGCACAAGTGTATAGTTTGACATTCATTCCCAGCCCGCGCCCACCCCCCGCCAAAAAAAAACTAAGAACCCGGGGGCAGACGGACGGCTGATCACGATCTAAAGGTCTGCGCAAACCTCTCTATGGCCACCCATAGAAAAAAAAAAAAGATCACATATAGTTTTGGCCGCTTGGGAGCTGTATGCTACGGCACCACACGTAGGCCAATGAAACCCGTTGAAAAAACTTTGGCATCCCTTGCGTATATAGCTGATTTTGTCAGTTAAAATTAAATTCTAACCATGCCGTTTTTTATAAAAGACAGAGGCACGCCTAGATCTTTAACATTTGACTTTGACCTAGTGCGTGGATAGCTTATGTGACAATTGAGGCTCCAAATAACATTGAGGTCTGCTGGTTAACGGCATCTAGCGAGCCGGAAAGTTTTGGTTACAAATGGGGCTTGTGGTTAGAAAAGTTTACCTAGTTTTGGGCCCATTATGGGCCCTGCCCCCTGGGCCCGCCAGGGGGGCCTGGTGTACCACTTCACGAATACTCTTTCAACTCCGGGCCCTGGAGGATCGAGTTCCTAACCGGAAGTTTGGTTTCAATCACGATTGAGTGTGAATGTGAGTGTTCCTATAGGGCCACGCTAACCCCCTAAACTTTTGCCACCCTTGGGGGCCAAGAACGGGGCCCCCCTGAGGCATTGTCATGAGGAACATTAATTCAGCAAGCATATAAGAGGTATTCTACACACTAAGGTGGCTCACTTAACTATTTCTGGATCTAGAGAAAGAAGGCAATACCAAGCCAACAAAGAAAAAACTTGACTCTCATTTGACCTTTGTGACGGCTACATATGTGAGCCTTTGACACCCCAAGATAACATTGAGGTCCTGCTACGCAATTACCTACCCAAGTTTGGTTACAATGGGCTTGTGGTTAGAAAGTTACGGCTAGTTGTGGGCGGCTTATGGGCCCTAAACCCGGCCTGGCGCCCCGCCCGCCCCGCCCCCCGGGGGGGGGGGTGTGTAACAGCATTCCACGAAACCCTCTTTCCCTCTCGCCGCGCTGAGGATATATCGCTACCAAGTTTGGTCTTAAAATCGCATTGATGTGAATGTGAGTTATTCCTATACGGCATACGCCCCGCAAACTTTTTGCCCACCCTTGGGGGCCGAAACGGGGCCCACTCTGGGCATTGTCAATGAGGACACATTAATTCAGCACATATAGAGGTATCTACCGACACAAAGTGTTAAGCACTAAACATATTCTGGATCTAGAGAAGGAAGATGTTTGTCGAAAACGTATCTACTAGTTTTGCGCCTTTAGGGCAGCACTGCGGCCTAAGGCCCCGTGGGCCCCATAGGGGAGCCAGGTGTACCATTTGAGGACGCCTTGAATCCCACCCGCCAGGTAAGGATCATTTCCTGGCAGTTTGGGCCAAATCCATCATTGCATTTTTGGAAGGGAAGAAGCTGAAAATGCATAAAAGTTTACGGCAGCGGGAAGCGCTGCGGGCAGGGGACCACTGGCGCCTCGGGTCGCCACCCCGCGAGACAGCGACAACGACGCATCGACGCAAAACAGACGCGGAG
>JZLH01S0632896.1:37863-51221 GCA_001188425.1 Eucidaris tribuloides | reverse complement strand
GGGGGGGGGGTCCACAAGGTTATTTTGGTCAGCAAATTTATGAGACCCCTGGGAAGAACTAAATATGGTACTGTAGGCAGAAATGAGTTAAACATGCCAATTTCAATTTAAATTCCTTGAGTTGAAGAGTTTGTTGTTGTTGATGATATGTCTATCTCTATCTGTATGAGGGAGACATCTCAATTTTGTAAGAATTATGATTATAATTTACAGGTAAATGACATGATTGGGCGTAGCCCTCAACTTGGGGTAAAACTATTATAGAATGAAGTACACAGTTGTGCAAGGATTCTACTGTGAAAATTACGTCGTCAAAAGTTGACCCATTTTAAAACAGAAAGTGTTTGCTCATTATTTCTTGTGACAGACAAGTTTGTTGTGTAGCATTCTATGGGGTTAATTTCTTTCTGGACACGAGAGAATTAAAGTGCTGGTATGTTCATGCTTGATTCCCTTTACCCATTTTCCATAGACCCCAGCCTTAGATATCGTACCTAGTCTCCAATGCATTACATAAACAAATTCAAGACAACTCCTTTCAGCCAGGAGATACACTCCAGGTCAGCTAGTGTATAAACTGGTATATCTTTCACCCAGTTTGGTTCCAGAGGCATTTTTTACTTCTCCCAATCATGTCACTGCCCTTTAAAGGATCTTAAAAGTGCAACAGAAATTAGAGCTCTGTGAACATTTTATGTATTGGGTAGTGGATGTTTGTGACTTCTGCATGTTAAGAGTATTACAGTTCGGCCTCGGTTACACGGCCATCAGTTAACCGGCTCTCTCCATTATGCAGACAAAGGACTTATCAGTCATTGCCTGTAATTGATACACCTTTATCAGAAATGTACGCATAAACCTGCTGGGTATTGGGGGAAAAGTAAATAAGTAACACTTGTGTGTGGTCTGTTGTAATTTGCACATGGTGTGTAGGTTGTAATACTATAACTTATGACATGTATTAACTCCCCCCCCCCCCCCAACTACTGTGTTTGTACATTATCTCTCTTATCCGGCCATATCACTTATGCGGATGACTGCTGGTCCCAACATTGCCGGTTAATCGAGGCCGAACTTAATACACATATTGACTGGTACAGGGTGTAATATAACATTCTCTGGACCGTCAGGGAGTTATATTTTCCCAAGGGATTATATTTTCCCGAAACATGCAGCGCTGAGGGAAAATATGATCACGAGGGAAAATATAACTCACTGACGGTCCAAAGATTGTTACATTACACCCCATACCAGTTGATATCTGTTATATTAGATGGCCTTGATTACGTTTATAGTGAGTGATTTCAAGTTCGGTGTTGGTGTTGAGGAAAGAAAATCGACACTGAGCTCAGTTTAACAGATGATACTGATTGCACTATCAATTGCACAACACGTAGTGACGTCACATGCGTCTCACGGTGTTAGCTGAAAGTTACACTGATGGCCGAAAATCATGGATAAATGTTAAAAAATGACACCAAATCATTCCTGCCTGCCAGTGAAATTGTATGAATCTGAAAGACAGTTTAATACTTTTCCTCTATTTCCATATGGAAGGTAAATATCAGTTTGACTAATTATGTCAATTTTTAAGGGGAAAAGGCACATTCTTAGTGGTTTGCGTCGCACGGTGAAGCTTTCTCCATAGCCAACACACACATGGGTCATATTGAACCTTACGAGGGCGCCAGATATTCGAAAAAATATATTCATTTCACCAGTTGGGAAATATAACGAGCTGTGAAAATATAACATTTGCGATCCTAGCAAAGCGTATCATGAGCTGTGGACCAATCACATCTTCGTAACTGTACTCGCCATCTAATATATGCTTATGACCCACAGCATCTGCTGCATCAATGAGTAGCAGCATGAATTATTTTTCCTGAATTCAGAATGAGAAATACCTAAACTTGCCTGCTGACAGGGAGGGGGTTAATTCTTATACTCCATATCACTCAATGGCTTGTTGTGATGAAACTAATTTAGAAATTTCTAAACAACCATCTCATGTATCATAATAGAAGATGCTCTCATCATTTCGACCTGTCCCTAGACGACAGATCAGTCTCGTTTGACACTACATCAATAAATATTAATCCAGCACTTGTTTGCAGTGACGTGTCAAGTCCAAATGGGTCGATATAGACTGCAAGCACCCCACTTTAGGGCTGATGGAACTGACAATACCATATTTCAATAGGCTTGTGGGGACTCGAAAGCCACTTTTTGTTGTTGATGTATTTTACGTGTATGCTACACCTTAGCATTTTCATTAAAAGCTCAAGTATAGGTTTGGTAAGTGATAAAACATTAAATTCCTTGCTATTAATCATGCTGTTTAAATAGACCATGATCTATCATTACCCTAAATAAAAATTGCTCAATCTGAAACTTAGTGAAACTGCTCAATATGTGAAATGTTGGTGGGGGGGGGGAGTGCTGACAGTTCCCATAGGTAATGTACCTGTACTGCTACCTGCACTTGCTCTCCAATAATTTAAACATCACAATTTGTTGCTATAATAAATTTTCAGTATGTTTGATGTTGTTTGCTGATGTTTGGAGTAACAATAGATTGACGAGAATGGTCAAAACCAAACTAGACTTGGGCTTTCAGAAAGTATATTCGGTATTTGTTTCACATAATATTTAACAAGTGGCAGAGTCATAAGTTTTTTAACTCTCTCACTGCAGCAAAACCCCATTCCATGTGTTTGTAATATTGTTAGTGCAGTAATGAGAGGGTTGTTGGGAAGGGGATGGAATTGACCAAGTGGCTTTTACTGGAAACAATATGAAGATAAAAAATTGGTCAGACTCCAAAGCAAGTGTCTTTTTTTTTCCTTGGGGGGGGGGGGGAGGGTAGGGGACTACTGCTCCCATACTACATAACCCTGGCTAATGGCCTGTATACCTGGTGACCACTGGCAAATCCAAGAGTATGTAAATAGGGCTGATATCTACATTGCAGTGATATCTTCATTAGATGTAAAAATATTGGATATATTAACATCATTTGCAACAGTTCAAGACCACAAGAACATTTCCCATTACAAAAACTAAAAAACTGTTACCTCTTGAAGAGGTTTAGTGCATGTAAGTAATTCTCCCTATCGCATATAGCCGATATCAAGCGATATCACATCATGATACCGATATTTGATCGATGGCTCTCGGGATGTATACTTCCGGTTCCGGTAAATCCTACAGTCAAACGCACAAAACATGTGAATTCCTTATACCCGAGCAAACATGGATTGACCTGATGAAAAATGTTAGACAATGTCTGTGTTGCAATTAAAGGACTTTCTTAGTGAAAGAAATGTTCCTACGACCGGTAAACGAAGGAATGAACTCGAAACTTCGCCAGGAAAGCCGCGAATGTTTACCCCACGAGAAAGGAATGCGACCACGTGCACGCCGAGTCGGAACGCGAACGCCGGTGTGTGAGCACTGCCGATGGCTCTGTTCACGGCCTAAATGGAAGGGTTGTTATAAGAATGAAGGACTTGAAAAAAAATATTATTCATGAGATTATAAGAAAGATTTTGACATGATCCAAGCGTGCAATGGGTATCGCGTTTGCTTAAACCGGAAGTTTATCTCCCAAGAATAAAGAGTCAAAAAATTAGAGCGCCACATACATTCAGATTTGGAGAGCTATATGCGATAGGGAGAATTATCCTTTGCTCAAAGAGTAAGGGAAAGTACTCCCACCAGCATCAACAGTTTCAGAGGCAGATTGACTTTGAATTTGATGAACCTTGTGCTGTAATGTGATGACCATACAGTGCCAAGGCCTTATTATTTACTGTGGAAGAATTCTTCAAGTTCTTGCACAAAAATCTATGTAATCTGCCTTTCAAGGCAACTGATGTTGGTGTGTATTGTATCCCCTCTATCTTGTACCCATTGAGCAATGACATTGAACCCAACTTGCCCTTCAACATCTTCAAGATGCTATAGTTTTGAGCTTTTATTTTCTATATGATTTAATATAAAATAGTCTTGTGGTCTTAAACTTTTGCTGATGATGGTAATATAAAAAAAGTAAAAAAGAAAAAGAAAAAGAATATTTTGCTACTTCTTACATCAACACCAAATTCCAAACAAATAAACTGACATTTGAAATTTTGAATTTACATTACTTGTATGTCTGCAAAAAACAGCAGGGTTTTAGTACTTCCGACACTTAGTATGCATAATGCAAGGACTAATCACGCAACAAATTGAATTGGTAGAGACTTATACATTAGGAATTATGCTTAAATAATTATATGCACATACATGTATATCCAGATGGTGAAAGAGGAGTGCTTGCATTTTTCCCTTTCAAAACATTGAGTGCAGCTGCAGCAGGCTATTTACAGAGATAATCCCACTACTGCTTGTTAAAGTAACTTCAGTGAATAAGGAATAATTATGGCATCAGTAAAATAATTTAAGAGTGGTATTTTTATTTGCCGTTTACAACTTGAGATAAAACTAAACTAAGTGCGTTTTTGTTACAGTGACTCGAACTGCCTTTAGTTCAGTGTTTATTTTGTGTCCTGAAAAGCAAACAAAAATATCACTCTCTACAGTAGTCTTCATCAATAATTTGTAATAAGAGTTTTTTTTTATAAGAATAAGAAAAGTTGCCCCCATAAAATTAATGCTATTCCTACTACTAGCACTTTGTGGACTGTACATAAAATGTATAAAACTGGAAAAAAGAGGTACATAGTAAATTATTGTAAACACATGTGAGGGACAACTTGCATTTGAAAAGATGGCTTTTGGTATTTTTGCTGCTGTTTTTACCGTTATTCTTTGTATAAACTAGGTGTATTGAATTTGCATTTATTCATCCACAAATCATGTAGAAAATTGAGTTATACTGTTGACAGAAATACAATGACAGATACACGTTATATGTACGTGACTCCAAAATAGCAGCGAATATTAATAATACAACAGACACATATTCAATGACGAAATGACAGATTGTACACAATTGAATTGAATTATAGAACATCACATCATAACGTGCAGGAGAAACCTGAAAAGGGAGGTGGTATATATTTCTTAACAGCGAAGGAAATACACTGCCACCAAATTAACAAAATATTCCCCTGAAAAAAAAAAAACGGCCCTCAATTTTCCTCATAGGGTTCAATGCATATCAATTACTAGATCAGGCTTGAAAGTAGCTCTGAAAGATAAAATTCTATTTTCTGCACTGTTTTTTTAAACTATTACAAAATGTCGGTATAGAACCAGAAAGCGTTATTACTGTCAAAAGTACATAGCAATAATGCCCATCTGGTTCTATACCGCCGAAAATGTCTACCTTACATTTCCCTTCATCCTGGAGGACAACTTTGCTTATCACAGTAATAGTGCTACAAATATGCCCCCCCCCCCTTCAGCCAAGAACATTGTAATTCACATTTTTCATTGGATTTCATGTCCTACTACAGTCCAAACACCAGATAATTGAATAAAAACATATTTAAATACAAGTGAATAAAAACATATTTAAATACTGAAATACTTCTGTCATCAGGACAAGGGGCTCACCTCCCCAGATTATGCCCCAAGAGCCTAATTACAATATTATTCAACAAATTCATGTTGGAGTCTGCCCCAAATTCAATTTGTCTGCAAAATAAATATCACCTTGGTTGACTATAGGGCACTGACCCAACCATGGCGGTATATGCCCATACAATACACACTGGTAGCCCAGATATTCATCCCTTTAGTGCTTGAAATGCCCAGAGGCGCCCAGTGCAACAGGCCACTTAACCCTTAACTCGCTCATGTTGACTTATGCACTGACCCAACATAATTCACCAATGTCGCCTAATGTAGGCAGCAACATACGTTTTATACAGGTACAGATATTGTGAACACATTATGTTCCAGCATAAATAAGCATGTAAATTTGTTTAATTTAATGTAAACTAAATGTAGGGACAGTGATTTTCCGTATACCGGTAAATCGAAACAGAAAATCCAGTTTGGTTCTAGGCCTATACTTTTCATATGAAAATTCATGGAATTCACCTTTGCAAAATGGAATTCATGTTTTTGCTGTGTACATTTCCTATGACAAAACGGAATTTCCATTTTTAGATCAAGTTGAAATGGAATTACAGGTTTCCAGAAACGGAAAAGACCATATTTTTGAAACGGAAAATCACTGTCTCTATAAATGCTATGGTATGCAATCTGCAGTTATTGTTTTACTATTAGAATGGTATCTTAATTGTATGGTGGATGGGAAATGCTACACAGTAAGATAGTTATTTGCCTGAAAAACATGAGGTAAATATGTTGTACATTTAAAGATTGGGTTATTCATTTGCACGTCAAACAACATCTAAATGAATGAAATCAGCTGATATCAAATCCAATGTGAAGATTGATATAAATAAACACCTCTCATAGAGACTGGGGTAAAATATTGAGCTTTGGTGAAAATCTGGATGGTTAAACTTCATCCTTTTTCAAATGACTCAGAAGCCTTTTCAAAAAATCCGCAACGTCAAACGTGCATGTGCCGTTCCAAAATTGTCCGATCAGCTGTTCGCCGAAGGTCGCGCGGAGGTTAGCCATTTAACCAATCAGTGTGCTCCGCTGGTCTTGCGACGGCATGATAACCGCGATTCACAATTTGAGCAAAATTTAAACTCACGGAAAGAATGACATTCTGGTAACATGTCGTTATTAGTTTTTCTTATAAAACAACAAATTCATGACGTATGGATCTCAAACTTTCAACACAACATTTGTAAGTACTAACAATCATTTGGTATTGATAATGAACTTAATGAAGGGAAGTAATGGACTTGCAAATCCCTGGCACAATCTTTAAGTACATTAAATTCAGGACTGTACCCATTTCTGCACAAAACAAACCAGCATATTTTTTTATTTATTCATTTATTTATTTATTGAGCTTTATTTTTAGCAGGGTTACCCCATCAGTAGTTTAAAGGTATTGGCTAACATTTACCACAGTTAAAAAAATCTGAGCCACATGATTCCCCATGCTACCAGTGTCTTTGATGAGGTCTAAAAATGAAGCCATGAAAAAATTGTATTTCAAAATGATTATTTAGTGCTTTAAAAAAGTGAAAATCGCAAATTGACCAGATTCACTTGCCCATTTCCTCCCATAGACTTACTGTGTGTACACCTAGGCTATTAAAACTCGCCCCGAGTTTTGTTTATTCATGCATAACTTGCCCTTGGCAGTGTAACTTTCCAAACTTTTGTATTCTAGGGTGTTTATTTGTCCATTTGAACTCTACTATGTAGCTAAGATGTCAAAGTTTGACAATTTTTTTAAATTGAAGCTCCACAATGTTAGCCTATCACTTTAATACTGTTATTCTCGGGGGCCCTGCAAACTATTGCAAATAATACTATTGCAAAATATGGTCAATGGATCAAACTTAAAAGCAAGGTTCACCCTGACTTCAAGTTGGTTTTAATAAAATCAGAAAAACAAGAGAAATATATTAATGAAAGTTTGGCGAAAATCTATCACAAATTAACAGAGTTATGAAGTTTTGAAGTTTTAGTTTTGTGACTTCACACGCGAGCAGCTCCCCATATATAATGCAATATAAATTCCTTAAGTTGTCATTTTTTAATGGTTCATGATAATTGATCTTTTTTTCATAGAAGCCTGTATGAAATAATGTTTCTAAGAATATATTGAAAGCACAGAAAAAATCATTTTCAAATTTCTGAGAAAATGGCACTTTATGGAATTTATATCATGACATATGGGGAGCTGCTCGCATGTGACGTCACAAATTGAAAATTTTGAAACTTCATAACTCTGTTATTCTTTGGTGGATTTTCGCCAAACTTTATACATGTATGTTTCTCTCATCTTACTACTTTTATTAAAACCAACTTGTTGTCAAGGTGAACCCTGCCTTTAATGATCCCAACTTACTCAGATCACTTCAGCTGTAATAAATAATGCTATGAACTTAGATGATGACTTAGCCTGGATGGAAGTGAGGCTTTGGGGGCAATTACTGCACTTGAAAAATATTCAGCGGCATTTGAAAAGATGAACAGATTTGTAATAATCCAGGGTGGCTTCTATCTCCATACATTTGATGCAGCTTGGGGGGTCAAGTGGAGAGAGAGAGTATATGTAAATGTCTGCAGAGAGACATCTCTGGGGCAAGAATCTTGCTGGATGGGTCTGAAGAGTCTGTTTTGTTGGCAAAGTCATATTAAGAAAGGTAGGATGCCTTGGAATGAAATCTTGACACAGATTTATGACCTTGATATTGGTGAAGTTGCTTGAAGATGATGATTGTTGTGAAAGTGATGTTATTGATGGTGATGATGATGATGATGGTGATGATGTTGAGGAGGAGGAGGAGGAAGAGGATGATGCACTTACCTGGGAAAAGTGGGGGTGCAGGGTTCTTTCTATCTACTGGTGCAATCAAAAAATTGAGAGCACAAACTCTTCGTTGTGCTGTCCTCTCTCTCTCTCTACTACAAAAAAAAATATAATAAAAAATAAAAATAAAACAAATTCAGGGGAGTTGCATTTAACCTAGCCCCCAGAAACCTGTGATGATGATGGTGATAATGGTGATAATGGTGATGGTGATGATAGTGATGGTGGTGGTGGTGGTGGTGATGATGGTGGTGGTGGTGGGGTTGGGTGTGTTGGTGTGGTGGTGGTGGTGGTGTGGTGATGGTGGTGATGTGGTGGTGATGATGGTGGTGGTGTGTTTTTGGTGTGGTGGTGGTGATGGGGGTGGTGGTGATGGTGGTTGATGGTGGTGGTCTAGTGTGTAGTCTCGAGGACGCCTCGTCCTCGAGGCCAAAAATCTGGCCTTGGCCTCGTCCTTGACTCGGAGAAAAATCCTCGGCTCGATCTTGGACACTTGCGTCAATCCTCGGAATCCTCGCGCGCGAGGCCGGGCGGGCCGGGTAAAATCCGGCGGTAAAATGCATATGCTTGAGCATCTATTATATCGGGTGGGTTACAGCTGCATCTGCCTTGACATTATTTTGCTTCACCAGTGTATTTGAGAAACTGCGAAATCGATATAGGCCTACTGTTTTTGTTTGTTTTGTTTGTTTTAAATGCTTTCAAGAGCACGGATCTACGCTAAGTCTGTGCGATATATTATGCACAACTGTGGAAATGCGAATCTGATTAAGTGATATGATTGTATGCATGAACGCCCTAGTAGCCAGAGTCTTGTGAATTTTTTTAAACGTTGTCAAAAAAAATCGTTGAAAATTTTTCCCAAAAAATACATTTCGAAATTTTCAACTTTTTAACGAAAAAATTCCGTAAAAACTTCTGTGAATTTTTTTTGCGAAAAATGTGTCTGCAAAGCCACCATAGGATTGCGATATCTCGGAATGAACACTGACCAGCAGTACAGTGCAGTGCATCTGAATCTAGCACTGGAAAAGAGTGAAGTACACTGGTGATTCCATGTTAGTGTGAAGATATGTAGATATGTCTGCTTAACCCTGTATTAAACTGGGGGGGCCCACCCACCCCCCCCCCCTGCCGATTTCGCACCATGCCGCGGCGCAAAATTTTTTATGCGTCGCTCGGACTACTTTTTACTTTCAAGTCTTGCGATTTTTTGAGACCATTTTCACGAAAATCCGGACGTACTGTTACGAGGCTGCGCAAATTTTTATGCATGCATGTCACCCAAAAATCACTCAAAAACGTGATTTTGTGTACAAAATCAATGGAAATTGTGTTTCAGCCAAAATCATAAAATGTATGATGTTGTTGCTTTTTACTGATTGAAATGAATTGATTTTATCTGTTTATGATTGCAAAGTGTCCCCAACAAATTTCATCCACAACAATAGAAAACAAAAGGTTAAAAACAAAGAAATATCATAAGAAATTCACAAAAAATTAAATACATAAAAATTAATTCCAATTCGGCAAATTTTTTTGTAGATAATTTGAGAAATGTCCAGAATGATATTTTCACCAAAAATTAGTATTCTACTAGTATGTTAAGTGAGTTATAGGCGAAAACATAATTTCTGCACTTATTTGCATAATAATTACTTAAAAAATTATAAAAGTTTTTTTTTTTTGAAAATGTACTATACAGTTGGTTAGTTCAATTCCGGCTCTATGCGCATGAAATTTTGCGCAATCAGCGGCCGAGATCTGAAGGGGGGGGGGGGGTCAAATTGACCCGGGAAATGACCCCCCCCCCCCCAGTAAAACCTTGGTCTGAAATAGCCCAGTTAAAATAGGTTAAACATCACAAACTGCTCCTATTGTTAATTTATAACAGATTTTTTTTGCATACTCTTGTGTGTGTCAGCTGTGCACTATATAGGGGCTGGGTGTGGTTTTCAAATAATCATAGTCATACATTGATTAAGACAAGTACACAAAGTTCACAAATGAGAATGAGGGGAAGATCCAGTAGTGTCTGTGATATAAGCGTATGCGTGTGTTGTATGGGAGTTGAGGGGTTCATACATGAGATTAAACAAAAGAATCCACACAAACAGAGAAACTTTCTGTAGAGAACATGAAATGACATATTTTCTTTTGAGATTGTGCTTGATCCAGCCTTGCCATAAAATGTCTGGCCTCGGCCGGCCTCGGCCCCAGAAATCTGGCCTCGGTCCGGCCTCGGCCCTCTCCGGCCTTGGCCTCGTCCTTGTCCTTGGAGAAAAATCCTTGGCCTCGTCCTCGTCCTCGGCCTTTTTTAGACCTCCGGCCTTGGCCTCGTCCTTGACCTCGGAGAAAAATCCTTGGCCTCGTCCTTGACCTCGGGTGAGCCGGCCTCGGATACAACACTGGTGGTGGTGATGATGGTGATAATGGTGATAGAGATGGTGATCGTGGTGGTGATGGTGATAATGGTGATGGTGGTGATGATGGTGATAGCAATGGTGGTGGCGGTGGTGGATTATTCTATGAATTCTTGTACTTTAAGACCAACTGTAACTGTTCACCTTTACAGAGCATTCATTATGGTATGACTAGAGTATATATCTAAAAAAACATATAGGCCTACATGACAAAGTGTTTGATTTTTTGCAAACCACAGTACATTTTACAGAATCACTCTCAAACGGATATAACATCTTGGCTCTAGAGTAAGGAGGTGACTGATCGGGTGATAGCATCTAACTAAGTGTGCAGCTGAAACGAAGGAGCAACACAGCTGCTTTTCAAATTGTGGAATGATTGAATTCTTTAGAAGATCATAAAGCTGAATGAAGGAGTTTCCTAAGGGACGTGTCAACCATCAAAATACTTCACTTGATGCTACTTTAGTCCATCTGCATCATTATGATGTTGGTTGGTGGAAAAGGAAGACATTAGAGGCCAGGTGTAGGCAGTAAAGTGAAGCAAATATTTTATTTACAGCCCTACAAACTCTTCAAATGATGTTCGAGGCAGAAAGCCATCAAGGTTTAAGTGATACTTGGAAATATATTCATCAATTTCTCCATTTGAAGTTATTTTTATGAAAAAAGAGATGAGATTAGATTCCACTTAATGTTTAGACTTCTCACAATTATTCAAAACTAAAACCGCAAAATAAAATCTAATCTAGATAACACCCTAGCAACTTTGGTGCCGTGTATATTGTCTTAAATTTGGGGTGAAAATTACGCCATACATCACCAAATTATATTCAATAATAAACAGAAAGCATATCACTGCATTAGTGTTACTATGTTGTTGTCTCGTACCTGATAATCAAGGGGACCAATAGCAGCATTAAAACTCCAGCTATGATTAAGGATGAGATTTCAAATTTGTCAATTTCAGCAAAAACTTCCAGAAAAAATCAGGATCATCATTGTTCGGAGCATAAATATTCACAAGGGTCACAGCTACATCATTTAACAAAGCATTTAGTAATCAAAATCTACCATTAGGATCGTAAAAGCTGAATTAACTTTGACAGAAACTGTGTTTCTAACAGTATAGCTACACCACGGGCTATTAGAAGAGTAACTCCGCAAACAGGCTAATTCACCCCATTGAGATTTCCAAAAATGTTCATCTTTTTATCAGAATGGGTTTCTTGTAAGAAAATAATATCACTTTCAATGTTTCTCATATAATGGAAAATTTTTTCTTCTTTTAACATAATCCTGTATTCCCCGACAATTAAATGTGTTTAAATGTAATAACATCACTCTGCTATGAAGATATCACTATGCAAGAGACGCCCGATATAACTCACAATGTATTGTTATAAAACAAAACATACCAATGGAGTTGAAACCATATTGTTGTAATAACCTGTTACTTTAGTATACTGTTTGAGATAAACGTTATGTACTTGTCACAAAAATAAAAACATAAAATACACAAAAAAAATAATTTACCAAAACATCAAAGGGCAAGCGAAATTGCAGAGCGGCAATGGCACAACTTCTGATGGAACAGACTTCAAATCAACAGCAACAGCCTGAAAAGTGCAATCCAGCTAACAAAAATCATGGCGCAGACCAAGATTATAAGCAAAGATTCTTTTTCGAGGCAAAATCCACTAGAACACAATCTGTAACTAATACAGGGAAATTTTATCTGAATAATAATATATATACCGGTATTCATTCTTTTTTGTTTTTGCAGTTTAAAATAGAATCAACAAAACATCTGATGTACTTATCATATCCACAAACTTAAAGAACTCACACACGCCGTTTTCACACCATCTCTCTTTGAATCAACGCTGGCCGCGTTGGCTGTCAACTTTTTCAACCTATGCCGAATATCACCAAATTCTTTCGGCGGCCCCTGTTTCGATATCATCTATTTTGTCGGCCAGACAGACTCGTTCTGCTTGCGCAGGTCCCATTTCAGTTTTCATCTGCGCGAACTCATAATCCACCCCGATTAACATGTCCTCATGCACTTTAAGCTTCGAGTGGCAAACAGATATTTGACTGAATAGAAGAATTAACTTTTCGTCAAGACGCTTGTCAAACTCTCGGAACCATTTCTGGGCAGACTCCGGCTCCGAAAACTTTAGATTTTTCTGGCTATGGGCGCCGCCAATCTTGATACCACTTTGACCCTTCACCTCCGTCTCCGCTGCGCCGGTGCTAGTACCGACGATCGTAGAACTACAATATGAGAGTCACGTCTCAATTTTTGCTTCTTGAGATCGGCGACGCCGAGCTACGTCTCGAAAGCTCTTGGCTCCATGATACTCCCACAGATGCTATGACAAGACTAGATTCCAATGTCAACTATCCCTCAGGTATAATATCGCCCAAAATTAGTGAAATTTCGCCTCGAAAATGCGAGAAGAAAAATTACCTACATCTCATAGGCTGAACGGGGTCATTACTTA
>JZLH01S0632896.1:4803-21237 GCA_001188425.1 Eucidaris tribuloides | reverse complement strand
CCTATTTTCCATTTGTCAGGAGCAAATATTAAAGAATATCCGCGACGTCAAACGTGCACGTTGCGTTCGCAAAATGGTCCGATCAGCCGGTTAAGCCAACGGGGTCGCGCAAGGGATAGGAGCTTTGACCAATCACGGCGCTCGCTGTCGTGTACGGCGTGCACAGTAACCGTGATTCGCATTTAGAGCAAAATTGAAGATCACAGAAAAACACAGCATGGTAACATGTCGGTTATTAGTTTTTTCTCTTAAGAACAACAAATTCGTATGACGTATGGATCCTCAAACTTTTCAACATCACCTTTGTAAGTGACTAAACTAGCCGTTCTGGTATGCTAAGAAGGGAAAGTAGCTGACTTGCAAATCCAATAACCAATCTTTAATGGTTTACTATACACTCACAGAGCTAAGTTTCCAGTCCCGTGGCCTGCTGATAAACGGCTTCTTTTAGAGATGGTCTCCCTTATTCTTTCTTTTACCTATACCAGCATTTACACCAATGTTATTTGTCGATGGCTTGTATAAAGCAGAATTCTGCCTTTAACTCTAGTACTTCCGCAATTGTGTATCGCCTTGTGTGTGTGTGTGTACATGTTATGAGCCGCGCCGCTCGCTCGCAGTCTTCTGTTCTTACAGGAGGGTACAAAAGCACTGTACAATCAATTGACTATGGCTGAAAAGGAGAAGATTTGCTTTATTTGCCTCATTAAACAGTATACATGCTCCTATGACTTGGCGCAACTGCGGGCGCCGAGACGAGTCTTATAGTTGCACATGGCACACAATATTGGACCATGGTATGCCTTCAGCAAGGCAGCAGTTTCGATTTTAGGAAGGGGTCCGAATGAAGCTTGATATGCGTTTCGGAATGAATTGGCCCCATCCCAACCCGGGGTTTTCCCTCTTCCTCTTTTGACAAGTGTCTGTGGCGTCTTAGTCGTTCGAGGCCCCCCCCCCCCTGTCCCTGGTCTCAACCCACCCCCCGGGCACCTCCGGGGCCTCACGTCCCTCAACTCCGACGGCCCAATCGTCCATATTATCATACATAGAAAAATGACATGGCTTGACTCCTACACCATTAATAGCCATAACATGACCGCAGCAACTGCCCTGCGTGTTGAATCAGTGGTCATACTCGAATACGTCTAGCATAATACATAAAACATTTATCGACTCAATCGATTCTGACAAATATCTCGGCAGCGGCCTCATGAAAATTTCAGCAAATTGCCGAGCAGGGTGTGAAATATGTGCCCCAAACGGCAGTGTATTCCAGTTGGGGTATTCTACTGGGACATCATTTTTCCCCCTTCCTCTTGCAACATGTAATTGGAGCCCTGCAAGCTTGTACTCATAAATGAAGTGTTTTTGTTGAGCAACACGTGGCCCCTGTATAAGGTTTACTCAATAAAATCAAATTATATAGGATGGTCCATAAAAACACACACATATACTTTTTCACCCCCAAATGCTTTATGTCAGCTAGTAGACAGTTGTACTAGAATTAAAATGATGCTAACATTATTGAATTTGGTTGATTACTTTTCATTTAAAAGATGTTTTTGTGAAGCTGTGTAAGATAATAATTGTCTCATTTTTTTGTCAAGGCGACAACACAAATAAACATACTAAATAGATTTATACAGCGCAGCTATTATGTGTATATATTCAGCTACTCTGGTTCAGAGATCCTGTTTACTTAATTTACAACAAAATAATAATAATGATAACAATAATAAATAACATTTATATAGCGCCTAATACAATAGTTTCTAGGCACACTGTATGCAGCATGACACTGTATAAAGCAATGCTCATTTGCATGTAAAACTAAAAGTACTCAAGCACATTCAACAATCTTATCATTTTTTTCTTCCAGAATATATACGAAAATAGAGGAAAATTATACTTTCCACCATTTACCAAAACTATACACACTGCCTTAAAATGGCAATTCTACACAAATTTCATGTCGATATATGAAGCTTACATAACTGTAACCAAGTGGATAGAAAGTTAGGATAAGAATAGCAAATGGTCTTCCTACTCCCACCCCCTCCATCCCCATAAAAAAAAATGAAATCAAGTGGAAATTTTGTTAGGGCACCAAAAATGAGATCAATATGTCAATTTCTCACAACAGAATTTTCTTCTAAGTTCTAGTTCAAAACAAAGACTGCTTTTTTTTAAATCATGATATTCCCCTTTGAAAGCTATAATAATATGATAAAATTCATGATATCACACAAATTCCCGAAATTTAAAACCACAACAGTGTATCTCCAAAACACAAAATTAATCCCGCAGCTCTGAAAACTGACTGGTTTTTGTGCTAAACCTATGGGAATCACAAAATTGCAAAAGAATCAGAATATATGAATACATAAAATGTGATAGGATCATGAATCTACAATCTTCATACACTGTTTTCATATTTAAATAACCTGGGGGAGATGAAGGGTTTTTTTTTTCCATTTCAAATGACCACATTTGTCATGAGAAGTTGTACCCTGGGACTGCACGCATAGTAGTAAATTCTCTTTCCGAGTAATTTAGAATCTAAACTGCATAATTTATCAAAAAAATACAAAGCCAGCTCCCGCAGATAAATGAGAATCTATTGCCATTAGCTTGACTGTATTGGAGTTACTTTCACCAAATATACATATTAAAAGATGGAGTCATGTTTTTTTTTTTTTTGATAAACAATGTTTGCTTAACCTGAAGATTGATGCGCCGAGCAAACGACAATTCAAATCGAGGATGATTTAAATCACAATCTTCAGCGTAATCATGAAATATGTCGACCACTGACCGCAAATCAAATCAGGATGGTTCTCATTTCGCTGTCTCTTTCGATCAATAATCATTAATCACAAAAAAATAAGCCCCACCCATAAAAAGTATGTACATAAACCATTTCTTATGATCCCTGTTAATTGTAATAAATTACTGACTAGTTGTAACACGATATTAGCATTTGCTTCTGATATCTTTCTTAATCCAGCAATTCACTTTATTTTGAATCTTAGGATGTAGTGTAGACCTATATACCATACTAACTACAATTGTAGCATACTTTTCATGTATATTTCTAAGTCTGTTTGACATTTGAGCATATTTTATCAATTTGAAAGACCAAAATACCAATGTTTAGATATATTGTTACATGACATAAATACGGCTGTCAGTTCTCATTTGATGGACTCCATTTTAAGGAAGAGCCCATTCCGTGGAAATGTCTAAATGCAAATGTTTTTCTCCTCAAAGAAAATAAATATGTATGCTCTGTCTTGTACTTTTTACATGTGCAATGTAAGTATTAGGAAATACATTTTCATTTCATTTCCTAAAGCTACATCCTATGTGTATGGCAAAATTTTGATTAATTCATTTAATTGGGAATATATGGCTGTTGAGGGTTTGTAATGAAACCTAGCTTTGTGCATGAATAGAAATCATAATTCTCTGCATCTGAAGTACTAACAATTGCTGAAATGTACACAATGAATCATAAAACAAAAGAAAGGCTCTCTATATTATATCTGAAATAATGTGCTTTTGGTCCAATAACACTTCGAATTACATGTACATCAATTATCTTTCTGTTAGGTTGAGTGATTCTTTTGTTACAAATTCCAGATAAATGATATTTAATAATAATAATAATAAGATACTGTAATGATATGTAATCAAAATATTATACTTAGGTAAAATAATACCAATAATCCCTTTATAAATGACACTTTAATGAATATTGTTTGCATAGATCACAAGAGATTTACATTAAAAAATGCAAACTACTAGCATGCTATTTCAGTGTGGAATCACAGGATGGGGGTGGGGGAGGGGAGGGGGCGATATAGTCCTATTAACAGTCAAATTTGAATCATTTCACATATTATGGTTAACTGAATGCCACAATAGCTTAAGGGCATCTGAAACAAAACAAAAAATCTGCCCTTAACCTATTCCAATGGATTGACTTGGAAAGAGGGCGAGATAACAACGAAAACCTAATGCTCACAAAAAACGCACTCTAAAATAATTGATCCTTTCAAAAGCGTGCAGAATTCCCGGCCGCTGCAAGTTAAGCACACTTTAGCAGCCCGTTTTTTGTCTATAATTTCATTAGCGGGTACACGCTGTGGGGCAGAACATGCATGTGACA
Organism: Eucidaris tribuloides; assembly: GCA_001188425.1. NCBI lineage: Eukaryota > Metazoa > Echinodermata > Echinoidea > Cidaroida > Cidaridae > Eucidaris > Eucidaris tribuloides. The sequence continues at coordinate 17,066 of JZLH01S0632896.1, read as the reverse complement.
AAATGCCGACACAACTTTTTAGCGTGGAATTATGAATTTTTAATGTGCACGCAAGGACACTCCTTGCCCCACTTTGCATGCATTAGTCGTTTAAGTAGCTGAGGTCAATTGCCCGTAGTCTGTTTTCAATTAGCCCCTTCACGAGGCGCGGAAATCGTTAATATCTGACGTCGTCCGAAACAGCGCTAAGTGACATTGTAAAATGAATGAAAACTAAGGTTGTTGACTTGGTACGTCACCCAAGTTGGGGTAACCGTACACCAGACACACTTACGCCGGCCAGAACAAATTGCACAAGTCTGCGAAACAGTACACCAGTTCCACTTGCCTTTTTTTACTGTAATCGTGATTTATCGACAGTCTAGTAATGTTTATAACACTTTTACATGAGTAAAATTGAACTGTTTACATCCGTGCTTTCTTTATTAAGTGTTTTCCATAGTTCATGTTAAGGTCATTGGGTTTACTTGAAGCATTAGGGAGGGGTGGCATGAATGGGGTATGGTGGGTGACGTGGGGTGGGGTAAGGTGGGAATAGGGTGGGATTAAACATTGTAAGTCTCTGTTAGAATCCCTTTTTGGTCGGATGCCAATGCTCAATTCTGTAACATGGAACATACTCGGAAATCACAATATCATATTTTCTAACAATGGATGATGAAAAAAGCTATGATAATGTTATACCACTTGGCAACTCTGAATGTGCAGGTGAAGAAAAAATCATTGTAAACTTTGTGTAAATTTTATGACATGCTCATAGCCATATTTGAAATATATATATATATTTCTGAGAGCTTCGAGCAGATTCTGACAAACATCCAGCCCTAACATTAATGTAATGGGAATTTCCCAAATCTGTTTGCATTATATAAAATAGATGTGAAATAAAATACAAGATTTATGTAACATCCATAACACTAATACTACATTTAATTTCCATTAGACCAACATTACATTTTTTCTGGCCTGTTGTATAACTTCTATTTGGCAAAGTTCATTGTGTGCCTCAGTTTTATTGAAAATTCATTTTCAGTGGAGCTTATTTTATGGCTCTTCTCAGTCTGTATGATGTTGCCGCCACGCTACATGAAGACGCAAAATATTTTCTGTCCATGCAATCTAAAAATTCAACTTTGAATCCATAACTCTGTATTTATGGACATGCAGCATACTTAAAGTGTTAATACTATGGTACTGCTAATTATGGTGAATGTAAATACATACACAGCATATTCGCGTGCATGGTAACAATAATGTTTGGGAAAAACCTTGGCGGTATTATTATTATCATGACGTTTTTGTAAATGCAGGATCCGCTGAGGCTATTATAGCTAATGCGCTGTATTAATGAAGACGTCACTTTTGCGACCATTATTGTACGCTTTTAATTTATTTACATTTACAGTTTTGGGCCATTAGGGGAATGGTTTTGATTTGGTATGACTGTGCATTATACAGTTTTCTCTTTATGGTAGGCAAGCAGACAGTTACATACAGTATGTACTTGTGTAAGTTTCTCTCATAATCTGGGTAGCAGACTTGTATGTGCACAGACAATGTTTCACTAGGCATTGTATAACAATGTTTCCAGTTTCAAAAAAAACAAAACACAATCTGACCTACATGATTCCCCAAGGTACAAGTTTCTCTGATAGGTTGAAAAATGAAGTCCTGAAAACTTGCTGTTCAAAATGATCAATAAGTGCTTTTAAAAAGTGAAAATCACTGAGCAACCATAACAGTTTCCCCCCCATAGACTAGTACTACGGCGTACCAAATCTTCGCCAGCTGACAATAATTCATGTGCCAATTTTTATCTGTACATATTTTACAAGTGACAGTATAACTATCTGAACTTTTGTGTTGTTGGGTGTTTATTTGTCCATTCAAACACTGTCAGATATGTAAGGTAGCAAAGTTTGACAAATTTGTTCAAACAGGTCTTCCACAATGTTATATAGTGTCTTTTAATAAAGCAAAAACCAACCAATGACCACAATCGAGAACTACTATGAGAGGTATCTCTGAAACATTCAAATACATAATACACAATACCATTCCTATCCTGCTTAACCAATGACCACTAGTCAAACCATTCTCACATATACATTGCAACATCAGAAAACAACAATAAATGGGGAAGAATTTGATCCGAAATCCAAATTGCATCCTATCAACTCTGATGTCAGAAAGATCCTTTCCAAATTGAAGTCAAACCGACATTCCATCAATCTAGATGAAATGGGAGAAAGTCATGACAATTGGGGATACAAGATCTGCACATGATCTTGATGTGCATTTAAGGTATCTATGTACAATCTACTGATTGTTGAGTTTGTTTAACTCTCATAGGATACATGTTCAGACCTGTTACACCTATGTGGAATGACAACAACAAATAGGGGTTACTTGATCCTTCTTAATCTCCTTAGCAGAATAATGAACTCTCCCAGAAAGTGCTGCAGTCAATTTTCTCATCTTAAAAGGATAAAGGCCTTAAAACCTAAAAATAAACATGGTCACAAATTGCTACAAGATTGATACACAAGGATGCTACAACAAAACAGAACTAACAAGGGTCAATTTCCATCAATGACTTGTCTACTTCTGACTTATTACTACTGATTAGTGGTCATCTTGAATTTTACTGACCATACCAAGTTTGAGATGAATCGGCCTGACCGACTGGGGCAGGGTGTGTGCATGTGTGACCAGGATGTGTACAAGGCAATAGCGCAAGTTTAGTTTTGGCAATTTTTTTTTAATATGAAAGCTTTATGCCCAAAGGTCATATCACAACAATAACAGATTCTGAATGTCTTTCATTTTTTGTAAATTAATTTATGAAAAATCGTCCGGGGGGGGGGGGGGGTAAGACCCCGAAGATTTTTTGACTATATTTTACATTTTAGCATCCAAAGCATTAATACGGTGTTAAGATTATTGGAATCATACCTCAGCAGAAAGATCAGACTCTGATCTTTCTGCTGAGTTATAATTATTATTTGACTTTGAATATCAATGGTTGGGAAAAATATCCTTTCAGCAATAAGTTAAATATACCGTATTTGTGCTCTCCTTCTGAAATTTTTGGTTGTCTGGCAGAAGAGCCCTAGCATATGTTCCTTGCAGAAGGGCCTTTACAGCAAATTTTCTCTAATTTGAGATATATTGCATCATTTGATATTTGCACTTAATAGACTGACAGAAGGATCTAAAAATTTCACACTACTTTGATTTCATGTGAAAAGAACCAATGGTTTTCAAGTTAGAGGCAAATTAGTGTTAAAGGCAAGGTCCACCCTGACGACAAGTTGGTTTTCATAAAAGCAGAACAATGAGAGGAACATATTAATGAAAGTTTGGCGAAAATCCACCAAAGAATAGCGGAGTTATGGAGTTTCGAAGTTTTAATTTTGTGACGTCACATACGAGCAGCTCGCCCATTGTCATGTAATATAAATTTCATAAAGTGTCATTTTCTCAGAAAATTGAAAATGATGTTACCTGTGCAGTCAATATATAATTAAAAAACAATACTTCATACATGCTTCTATGAAAAAACCCCATTCAATTATCATAAACCAATATTTAGTGTGACAATTTATTGAAATAATATTATATGACATAATGAGGAACTGCTCGTATGTGACGTCACAAAATTAAAACTTTGAAACTCTGTAACTCCGCTATTCTTTGGTGGATTTTCGCCAAATTTTCATTAATATGTTTCATTGTTCTGCTTTTATTAAAACCAACTTGTCGTCAGGGTGGACCTTGCCTTTAAGGCCCTTCTGCCAGATAACTGACAAAATATATGAGTCATATTCAATTTACTGTGATATACAGAAAGGTATTCATTCCCCTCTCATGTTGACCTGTTGCCTTCAAGATTCTGAAATTCCTATAGAGTTAACACATACTTATAGCACACCCGGTTACCATAGCCAACAAGTTAACTCAAAAGCATTGTGTGAGTCTGTCATTAAGAAAATTATCTCATTTTGTAAGTTTTAATGAAAAAAAAATGTGTCCAACATCGAGTGCAGCCCCTGTTCCTCGCGTCATCTTCATCTGATGTGAAAGTAGTGGAGCTTAATTAACCCGTTGGTTCTGTAATTCTGTATTTCCGGCCCGTAGAGTTAACGACACAGGCAGACATTCGGTAATACCCGATCACAGTTAACCATAATTTCAAGAAGCTGGGAGGTGGGGGGGGTGGAAGGCGGGGGAGGTCATGCAGGATGAGTGTCATTTGCAGCAAATACCTTTAAGCTGCAAATAGCCATGCCCATCCAGGAAATTGTATGTTATACACTGTCACAGATTTTAATGAGGTTTCAAAATTTTAATGATACATCTCCCCTTTAAACAAATGAATAGCGCTGGGTTGACTTCCAGTTTTGAGTTGTCGTTCTGGTCACATTATTTTAATTTGTGAAAAATATGATGTCAAAACTAAAATAAAATAAAAATATGTCAAACACATTACCTATATTTTTTATAGATACATGTACACACCTGTGGCATGTTTTATAAAACATTAACAGCCATTCCATACTTGTGTCACGTGAGTCACGCATGCTGTGTCTTACGAGTCACATGTCAGGGTATAGATGATTGATTTACTTGATCAAGTATTGGATTCGTTTCCAATATTTTCTCGGTTTTGATATATACCCTTGTTTACGACTTGTGTGACATGAGACATGCGTGACTCGCGTGACATTTACGTGGAATGGCTGTTAACACCTCTGGTAAAATATAAAAACTGTGATAAGCGTGACTGTACCATTTATCTAATAATCACATCGAGAAAAACAAAATCCCTCTGGTTAAAATAATCAGATTTTTTCCCTCTGGTAAAAGTTTTATGCAACAGGCCCCAGGTATGTAGGACAATATGTGGGGGAATATGTAGGGGAGGAGTGCGAAGGGTGGGGGGGGGGGGTGAAGCCAAATCAGATACTGATCACTTATCACGATTGTTTTGAACAACCACGGCCACCAAACACTGAAACCTAGAAAGCGTAGGAACCTGTTTTCTTCATGCACCAATTCTTTTGACAAGCAATATCCCTGGATGTTAAAACTGGCTTCATGTAAATCATAGCTCTCTGGAGGAAATTACAATTAACGCATCATCAGTGGGATCCGTTACATTCTAGGGCATGCAATTAGAATTCCATTTTTGAATGGATACCATGAATATTGATGGGCGATGATGGATTGATTGTATGTACAGGAGTTCAAACGGGGATGTTGTTGGGTGGGAATGATCACCTGTGTATATCCGCGCTGCCGGCTATTTTGTAAATCTTTAGTACATGAGCTTTTATCACATAAATAATTCATGACGATTGAATGACCGCCAATGCTTGAAAACCTACAGACAATGTTAGAATGCACAAGCTGTGAAATGCTGAGTTTTGGTAGTTTAGAAGAAAGAAGATAGAAGAAGAAGAAGAGAAAGAAGAAGAAAAAACAGAAGAAGAAGATAGCAAGAAGAAGAAGAAGAAGAAGAAGAAGAAGAAGAAGAAGAAGAAGAAAGAGAAGAAGAAGAAGAAGAAGAAGAATGGAGACGATGATGAAGAGAAGAGAAGAAGAAGTAAGAAGAAGGAGAAGGAGAAGAAGAAAGAAGAAGAGGAAGAAGAAAGATACAATGATGAAAGGAGAAGAAGAAGAGAAGAAGATAGAAGAAGATAAGAAGAAGAAGAATGAAAGAGGAAGAAGAAGGTAAAGGAAGACGAGGAAGCGGAAGGAAAAGAAAGAAAAGGAGGAAGAAGAAGAAAGGCAGGGGAAGGAGGAGAAGAAATGAATTTAAAAAAAAGAAGAAGAAAGCAGGGTAGAAGGTGAAAAAGACGAAAAGAAAAAATAAGTAAGACGGTGAAAAAGACGAAAAGAAGAAATAAGGACAGGAAGAAGGGGCCAAAGAAGAAAAGAAAAAAAAATTCCAACACCCAATGGGTTAAGTGCTATCAGATGTAGGGGATGATACATCAATGATAACTTAATTCTGATCTTTTCTTTCCCCTTTTAACTTCAAATGGCCCTTCCATCAAAACTACTGTCATTTATTACCAACACTCAGTGCCTGATATTTATTCACCGTTTAAACCAAATTACCAGACACAATTTAAAGTCTTTTCATCTTTGATGGATGGGACGTCCAAGGCATACAGCCAGCCACGGAATGATGACGGAACCAATATTACCTAATGCCAACACTTTCACAATCCTCATCATTCACTGTCTACCCAGCGAGGCGGGCCAATTAGCCAGGGCAAGGCACAATTTGTCTTCTTATCTGAAAATAAAATAACCAAGATGCAATTAGGCTGTGACATTTCTAGCCAGTGTGGCTGTAACAAGGAGTTTAAGCACCGTGTGGAAAATGACAGGCAGGTTTGCTTATGGGAAGAATGGATGGATCCATTTCAATGTTCCATGGAACTTAGTTAGAGTCGTGAAAATGAAGAAATCATCTTAGCAAAATCCTCCTCAAGCATGTCCCCAACATCCATCCCTCAGCCCATCAACACTTTGGCTGCTGATACATGTATGTGTGCGAATGGCTTGGGGTAGGGGAGTAGTGGGGGTGGGGGAGGTGGGGGATGGGCGGTAGGACTGGGATTAGGATTGTTTTTTGTACAAAATTATCTTGAAACCAATTTAAGTCCTTTAAAACCATTTTGAAGGTCTTACAGCCTGATAGACCAAACACCCATTAAACTTAAGATCTATAGGCAGTCATAGTTTGTGCGTCTGCATATCTGCCTATTAACGGTTGTTTTGATTGTACAAATTGAATTAAAATGAAGGAAGGGAGGGAGAGCTTGGTGTTCTTACTACAATTCAACACATGAAATCGCCAATTATAATTTTTAAACCTAGATTCATGATGTTTGTCAATTCCATACACGATACATTACCCACTGGTACTATACCTATCTTCAGTCCATAGGGATTCCCCATTTGAAGGAGTACAACTCAACATGCTACATGCATATTGCTTATAACTAAACAACAAAAAAGATCTGTACAGCAAATTTGAAGAAAACTTTTGGTTCTCTCCTGCCAGTATATTAGGGATATGTTGCAATGTTTGGTTAGAAACATCAAAATTACTGCAGTCAAAAAGGTATACTTTATGAGTGGAATTTGTGTGGAAAGGTTAGAATATTTTTAAGGCTTTTGAGGAAGCCAGTAGTCTCTTAGCATGTGATATACTGGGCTACTGTACAAACCCATTGTCCCCAAGGGGATAATGCTTGGAGTTGTTTTACTTCTACAAGAAGTAAAGAATGGTTCACAAAGTTACCTTACATTTCTCGATGATGGCAGTGGTTTGAATGACACTTAACCCGTTGAAGACAGTTTGATTTTGCTTTAAAACGCATTTCCCATAGACCTAACGATGAGAAATCTCGGGTCTAGTCTTCAGCATGTTAATCAGCAGCAACCCAGTCAACATGCCGTATCTCTCGTGATTGGTGGATAATACCCCATTAGTCACAAAAGGCAAATCTGCCAAATCTGGCGCCCTCGAACTCATGATCGGACAGAACAACTCACACAACATATGAAATGGGCGCTGCCTGAATTAACACAGACACCCTAAAAATATGTTTGGTTTACAAGGAAATGGAAAGAGTGGGATGCTCAGACGACTGCTAATGCTCATGATGTAATGCCCCTATTTGTATGCATCAAAACATTCACTGTTCAGCTCCCCTGGTACAGTGCAAAGTGATCACCCCTGTGCAAATGTAAGTCAAACGCAGAAAGAATAAAGTCGATGACATATTGAGGACGAAAAGCAAGTCAAGTCGTGACTTGGTCTGAAGTGGATTTTGCGAAATTCACTCTGGAGTCTGTTGTAAAGATAATCTGTGCCTGAGCATGCCTGAAAGGCCACATTTTCAACAATGTTTCCAATTCTTACTATTGTTCATTTTATTAATAAAAATTTAGCTTTTTATTGCCTTTATCACTAAATTGCTCTCATGGGTTAAATTATGATACAAGAATTATCTTACTCATATATTAAAGGAAACCTAAGACTTGAAAAATATTTCAAAAGTTGAGTAATTAATCCACAAAAAAAAATAATTGTATTTCTCTACAACGAACATAGGATTGAATCATCACTCATGACCTAACATGTACTCCAGCAAGAAAACTAGTTAGTCCAAAAGTTACAAAACACACAAAAAATGGTTCTGTTTATAATTCAGCGTACTATTAACATCAAGATATATTTGCCGTTATGTTCACGTACAATACACTCACGGATCTTATGAAACACAATCAACACATCGATGCCAATAATAACAGAATGGGCTTTACGATCACTCAAATTGAAGAAAGCCTGTTGTCCAATGGTTGGGTAAAAAGCTGTATAAGGACAGTAGGCACATCTATTATAGAAACGGCCCCAAACCTGACGCATTTTTTGTAGCGTAGCCCGGAAGAGCATGGTAAACATAGCCCGTAGCCGGCGACCCGTACGCCTTGCTGGTATAACGTAATACTAACTGGAAAGAGACAGTGTCCTATCACTCGCTTGCTGTAGATAAAAAGTCGCAGCCGTTGCCGTGCGTTCGTCATGGCTTATTCGTCGTTGTTTTTTTTGCGAAACATATTGCCAAACATAATTAAATCGCGTCGCTCGAAACTACAGCACACAACATCATCACAACAGGTAAACTTTTTGCCTTTAGCTTCGCCAATCTAAAGTTATTTTGGTGTGTTGTAAATGTGTTTTTGTGTCGGCCAGGCCCGCCGGTGCTAGGAGTGTGAGGGCCAAAAAGCATAGGGCCTATTATAGGGGAGTGTACAAAATGATTGTTGTGCGTGTATCTACTACTAACTGTGTGTTGCTGTGTAACCTCAGGGTAAGCTCAACCGGCCCTGCGGGCCCGGAGCTCACCTGGGTAATTCTAGTTTGTGTCCATCAACCTGTCCGAAAGGATGCAAGGGCTCATCAGGTGGTTGTGTGGGCATGGGGGGAAGGCAAGACAGGAAAAGTCAGGGTTGCAACCAGGGATGCTGGGGAGGGATGGGTTCCCCCATTTGTGGGGATAGGGGGTGGGAGTGTTTGCTTAGGACTGGCTACAAGAGCAGTTAAGTCAGGGGCGGGCAAACAGGTGATGGGTAAGGTTCGAGGGAACTTGCTACAGGACAAGGTAAAGTCGAGGCGTTGCAACAAAGGTTGCTTGAGGAGAGTGGTGGTTGCATATCCACCCCCCCCCCCGCCCCCCCGTTTGTGATTGGGAAAGGGGATTGCTGTTAGAGGCGTTGCCTCCCTCCCCGAATGAGCCCTTAATTCGGAAACGAGATCCCACAAAAACATTCCAGGTAGTTGTATGTGGCGGGGGAAGGGGAATCTTAGGACTAATCTTAATTGGAAGGGTCTCTTTGTTGGAACAGATCCATCAAAACAATTCAGAGTTGTAGTGGTCGGGAAAGGGGATGCTACAAGACAAGTAAAGTCCAGGGTGGTGCAAACATGGATGGCGGGGAGGGTGGTTGTCCCCCCCCCCCATTTGTGGGCTGGTGAAGGGTAGGGTGAAGGGTTTGCTTTAGACTGCTAGCAAGGACAGGTTAAAGCTCAGGGACGGTGCAACAGGGTGGGTGGGGGATTAAAGGGGTGGTGAAGTGGGTTGCTAGAGGACTGCTAGCAAGGACAGGTAAAGTCGGTCACGTGCAAGACATGCGTGGGTGGGGGAAGGGGGGGGAAGGGGGGTCCGGAAAGGGAGTGGGGAAGGGGTTGCTATAGGGACTGCTAGCAAGGACAGGTAATAGTCCGGCGGTGGCAACAGCTGCTGGGATAGGGGTGGTGCAACCCCCCCACCCATTGTGTGGTTGGAAAGGGATGGGGGAAGGTTGCTTAAGGGACGGTTAGCCTCCTCCCTCGAATGAACCTTAATTCGGAACAACAATTCCACAAAACTTTCAAGTAGCGGGGGAAAGGGGATGCTTAGGACAGCTAAGCAAGGACAGGTAAAGTCAGGGGCGGTGCACCAGGATCAGGGACTGCTGTAGGTGTGTTGCCTCCACCCCCTCCCCCTCCCCCTAACACTCCACACCACTGAAATCATTAGGTTTTTTTCCATGATAATGTTTAGCTCTATTGGCTGCGCCACCCTTGTAAAGTTGATCATTAGTCAAACAGGATTCGATGGGAATAGTCTAAAATTATCGTGTGCATCTCCAGGTGCCCCTACAACATTAATGAAGAACCTAAAAGGGGGGGGTTCCATTACGGATTAAAATCATTGCATTTTTTTGGGTAAAAGGGCCAAGAGGAGTGTATTGAAAAATGTCAAGTATACTACGAAACGTAATAATGTTGATATTCTTTAGCAAATAAGATGGGCAATACGAGAGGGATATCAATACGTAATAGTTAGTGGCTGGGAGGGGGTTGCGATTTGTCCGACTATAATATTATGGAAGATGTAGGAATGGGGATCCGCCCACCCAAACAAAAAAAAAAAATAAAGTGAACGAGTCGTGGTGCAGGCTTCCACGCGCGAAGCGCCGATGAAGCAGTCTGATATTATATTTTGCATTTGTAATTCTGAGAAGACAGTCTATAATTGAATAGTGATTGGGCAGAGTATGTACACTTTGGATTTTGTCCAGCAGTTTTTTTTTTCTTTTAAAGGAAGAGTAGCCCGGCGAACTAACCAAGGACATAATTTCAGAGATTTGGGGTAAACTGCTTTGATTTCTTGCCTAACCAATAAGATCGCACGTTGCTGGCCTTGTAAGCGACCTGAACATGACCGATGCACGCGCCCCACCCCCCCCCCCCCATGCGTGTATTTGCACCTATTAATTTAGCACTTTTAGAATCAAAATAAACTCCTCCCACTGTAGCTTGTTTCGGCAAATCTTCTCTAACAAAAACTTGCAAAGACATAAAATTAAACAGAAATGTACATTTGATAAAGTGCCTTGCGAGGTAAGTGTCACACTAGTACCCCGTCATTATAGGCTTCTTTATCAGCAATGTACCATAATTCTCGACAATACTTGCAATGTATCGGCTTTTTCTTAACTTATTATCCTGTTCAAGTTGCCGGGCTGCATCATCCTTTAACGAACAGAAGTTCAGCACAAGATTTCACATCGTCATCTGCTACGCTCGATGAGAGCACAGAAAATATTTCCTGCAGAGTTTAATCAAATCTAAGACCTAACACAATTAATTTGAAATTCTCTTTGTCGCATCGATTATTGCCTAAATAGCGGTAACTCAACTCCTTACTTAAACTAGTGTACAGCATAATGTATTACTTAATCAATACATTCTTACCAGTACAATCATTACTTTTGACAGACTTTAGCATTTACATGTACGCAAATTTAACCTTGCTTAATTGTAATTCTCTGACTTGGTCGGTAGTAGTGACCACTGTAAATCGAAAAGTAATGCGAACAAGAACTAAGTCAATTAAATTACTCATCATTATTGCATTTGGAAAATCTATGTATTGTACCTTTCACATTATAAGTTAACATGTTAATTAAAATAAATTAAAACTATGTACATTACCGATTGTATAACAAAAGGGAATAAACATGGTTATTACTAAATATTCAAGCTGTTTTGCAATGCAAATACATAGGATGAAAATGTAATGTTTAACCCAAATCACTATCATGTAATTGTAACATATCTTACAGACAACCATAAAGACACTACACATTACAACTTTCCATTCAGAAGGCTTATTCTCCCAATAAAGAAACATATGTAATGGAAAAAAATCAAAGTATCTGCTATCCCTTTTTTATTCACAAACAGATTACACATTAAATTGCCTCTTTGAGCAATATGTTGCAACTATGTGCAAATTAAAAATGATACTAAATGTACACGAGACACTAAAAAAAAAAGTATGGTGCTAAGAACATCTGTAGAAAAAAATACCAATCTCAGTACAGAAATACAGAAAGAAAAATCAAAAGAAAAAGTATGAACAAACAATTGTCAATTATTATCCTCTATCGGATAAATTTAGTTGTTAGAAGTTAAAATTCTTCGCAAATTCAATCAACAAAATGTAGAACAGAGCAACTAAATTGTACAGACAAAATTAACCAATAAAATGGGAGACTCTGTTTCCAAAATCCAAAAATCAACATCCCAACCATCTGGGCCATCTTGCTTTAATCAAAAGCATCAATAAAATGATGAGTCTTCCCCTCCATCCACCCATCTGTTTGTTCGGCCAATTGCCAGTTCCGAC
>JZLH01S0632885.1:69374-82058 GCA_001188425.1 Eucidaris tribuloides | reverse complement strand
CATACAAAGAATTGGGGACCGTTGGAATAAGCACTGCCCCCCCCCTCCCCCAAAAGAAATAATAATAATAATAATAATAATAATAATTAATAATAATAATAATAATAATAATAATAATAATAAATGAAATAAAAATACATACAAATAGAATAAAATAAAATTACCAAGTTTAAAAAAAAAGATAAGATTTAAAAAAAATGCGTCACCGGATTTTTTTGGGAGGGGTTGGCAACCCCCCCCAACCCCCCCCCCCCCTCACTAGATCCGCTTCTGATACTTTACTGTGATTTACTTCCTTTGTTTTAGTGTATTTGTCATTTATTGTGTAAGGTATTTATGTAACGAGGTATTTTAACTGCAAGTTTGTGGTTTATAGCTTATGGTTCATTGCTTTAAGTTTTGTTAGTTCTCTTTTACATTCGCATATACCGCAGTGGCGTACCGTGGGTCAGCTCATTGGGGGGCACCCAGTCGCTCAGACCGAAAATTGGCATTTTCAGATGGTGGATTTTAAGCGCTGCGAACGCTAAAGCGTGCGATAGGGGCGGGCAATAAGGGTACTCCTGTCAAGCGTTTTCTTTTTGCTATTTTTATGTTAAAATTTGCTCCAATTCAATAATTTTGTAACAAAATATCGCTATTTTAATTATTAGGCTTATTTTCTATAATGAATAGATATTTGTATGTATGTCATTAGTGGTGAAAAGGCAATTTCGCGACGCGAGCGTAGCGAACGCGAGCGGTTTGGAAAACTTTGAAATTCTAAAACGAAATAATGCGTTTTGCAGGCCCTAGCCAGGATATTTCAAAGGAGAGGGTGCGTTATAGTAAAAAAAAAAAAGAGAAGAAGATTTATGACAAGGGGGAGGACAGACCACCCTAATGAATGGCGGTTACTAGTAGGGTCCCCGCCGCGGGTGGAGTAACGGAGCTCCGCTCCCTGAAGCTCGCGGCTTAACCAGCAGTTTCATTTATACATGTTATAGGGAATATTTTGTTAGAAATGTATGTCATTAATGGTGAAAAGGCAATTCCGCGAGCGAGCATAGCGAGCGAGGCGGTTTGGGAACTGTTGAAAATTCCAAGAGGAGGAAAATGCGTTTTGCAGGCCCGTAGCCATGATATTTCAAAGCCGCGAGGCGTATCTGTGTTGTTAACTGGCCTTACATTGCAGGAAAATGCAACTTAATTTTACAAATTTCATGGGGGTTAATTTGGCAACAACCTCTATACCAAAAATAGTGGTGTTTAAGATGCAAGAAAACGCCATTTTCACACACAGATTTTCAAAAATTTTCCCTACTGTGGGAGGGGGGAAACCCCCTCCCACACCCTCCCCCTCGCTCGCTCCGCTCGCTTGGACTCGGTCGCTACGCTCCCTCGCATACCACCCCAACCCCCCCTTTATAAAAAGCTGTATCCGCCCCTGAGCATAATATTTACAATTAAAATGACAGAAATAGACATATGAACGAAAGTTACAATTTTCAGCTATATAAATGTCTTAAAAGTCACCTACAACGGCTCACTCGATATAAATCAAGTAAATTCGAAATTCGAAATAAACTATCTGGCAAAATTTGTTCTTTTAAGTACTCTTTAAATGTATTTAAATTGGGGACTTTTTTGGTATTCAATGGAAGTTAATTTAAGTTATTTTATACCACCTCTGTAAGAAACCGTTCGATTACAATAATTACTCCTTGGTGTTTGAACACAAAAATTATATTCAGAACGTAATAAATACACAGTTTCCTTAACCTGAAAAAAAAATCACTTACGTCGGATGGAATAAGACTATTTAAAGCTTTATAGACTAATTGCAGAAAATTTTTTGTTTTTCTAGAAACAAGAGAATCCCAATCAAGAATCTGATGTAGTTCTTTACTTGACATTTGAAAACGTGGATCAATATTTTGAAATAATACGGCTCGCTTGATTTTGTAGTTTTTTGTATCATACATGTTAGACTCTTTTTACCAGAGTCCCACACTATATTTCCATAATCTAATTGTGGAAGTATGAAGGAGTTATATATTAATTTTCATTCCGATCAACAATACACCCGTGTCTACCCATAAAGCTAATCATTTTTTTTTCGAAATTGCTGCACCTTAGATGTGGAAAGCTTCCCCTTGGTATGCGTAAACTATAGTTGAAACAATTAAAAGACACATTAAAATTTTTTTCTTGAAGGCTGCATTGGTAGAGTATTACACTTTAATCAATGTAACTCATATTTTACACCAACTGTACAACCACAAATAATGCAGTATACCGTATAATTAGAAATTTATGTATTATATTGAAGTAATATAAAATCGTATGTGTATATTTTGTACCAGCCATTACTCTCATTGACTACCTAGACCTGGTAGCCTCAAAGTTTAGATTTCCTGTGTGTTGTGTACCAACTGGGCGTGTCCCTTAAATTGTCAGTGAACGGAGAGGCAAGAGGCTACCAGGCCTCACCCAGGTGGAGCTAGGAGTTGTGATGGGTGTGCTAGGCCTCCTTATTATTCTGTTTTTTGGCCCATGATGGTGTACTTTATTTTGTTTATTATGAATAATCGTTATACGCATTTGAATGTATTTATATAAAATTTGCGCAATATAAATGTGTGTATGTATTATTATTACTATAAAGTGAAACACTGTTTTCACTCTACATGTTAATCTACAAATTAAAATGAAATCGTTTCAACACAGGCAGCCGATTGTTTTGGTGTGATGCTAACTTGGACAAGGTAGAATCGTCCGATATGTATGGGGGTGACCGCCAGCTTCTAGTTGATAGCTCGCAAGGTGCTGTCCATCCATTTGGTTTGAGTTGGTACAGAGGGGAATTATATTGGACGGACTGGGGTTTCAATGGGATTGGAGTCTATTCGCCAGTCGACGAATGGCCATATACCTTCACCACATCGATTGTATTTCAGCGACCTCTGGGCATACGCATTTATGACGGTAAACTGATAAGAGATTTTTCTTTTATTGGAAGAGAATATGTACTTTTCGCAGTGATGTGTTTTTTTTAATCAACTCTTTTCTACTCTGGTGAAGTTTACATGTGTGTGTGTTTGTTTGTGTGTGTGTGTGTGTGTGTGTGTGTGTGTGTGTGTGTGTGTGTGTGTGTGTGTGTGTGTGTGTGTGTGTGCACGCGTGTGTGTGTGTGCACGCGTGTGTGTGCGTGTGTGTGTAATGTGTGTGTGTGTGTGTGTGTGTGTGTGCGTGTCAAATAACTAACATAACCGAAATTGATATACTTAACCTGTAAATTTAAAATTATACACAGCAACTTCCGGGAAGTTGGGTGAGGGGGTAGATCAGTAATCAGTAATCTTAACTATATCTTGCTATATAAAAAAAATGTTTTGCATGTTTAATTATGAAGTCGAATGGAGAAAGTACAAGGAAGCAGAAAGCATGTGGTTTAATGGTCAAATCCTTTTTCATCTTGTTGAAATATTGGCAAGCCTTTGTGTTTCCTTCATATCTGTTCTTTTACATAGTGCACTATTTGGTGTATACTGTTGTCAACTCTTTTGATAAAACTAAATACATTAAAGTGATTTATATGTTCGATGAGATTCTTCAGCACTTGCTGGAATGCTCCCATGGAGTGGAAAAAGCCCAGCCAGTTTGTCATTATTATTTTTTATTGTAGACTTACGTTCCTAAATCAAAGAGATGGAGAAAGAGATGAAGATACTTACCTTTTTATAATCTTGGAAGCCCCTCTTCCAGCTATGGGTAAGGGGAGCGATGTCTCGTTCTCGAAATGGGACAGGTCTGTACATGGAAAGTTTCAGGGGAAATTTTCCATATACGCCCAGAATGTCTGATGATGATCCCCCAAAACAACAACCCACAATCACCTTCTGATGTGTTTCTCATGTACCTTTAGGCGGATGCTACAATAGATGTGACAATGGCGGTGTGTGCGATGCATTTAGCGGTGGCACAGTCTGTGTGTGCCCTGATGGTTTCACAGGTGACCGATGTGATACAGGTATGCATTGTTGTTTGACTCATAAAATCTTGAACATTTTGTAAAATTCGTGAACAATAGGAGCTGTGTATTGAAGTAATGGAATTTTATTAGTGTTTATTCACCAATGTTGTTTTTGATTCATAGCTTGTCAACATACCAATAATGTAGTCATAAGCTTGGTAGTTCCTCAATATCAATGTTATCCAATTCATGTTTAACCTTTCGTGTATTACCTTGAGATCCGTCACAATGAACATTCCCTTTCTTCTTACCAAGTGTATTGGAATATTCAATCATGATTATTTATTATACAACCTCTTTAAATCTTTTACGGTTCTTATGTTATATTAATCTAACCTTGTTACTTCAATTTTACTTGAATATCTTTTGATGTATTGTTAATTCTAAATTTGTGGCTGTAAAATAAACCAAAGACAGTGAACGCTATAGGTCAGTTGGGGTCTGGACGGAAGCTGGACAACATCCTATTGGTTGTAAAGTCTGGATCTATTAGACACCCCCCCCAAAAAAAAAAAAAAACAGCAACAATATTTTGTCTTACAGACTGTAGAAGTAAAACATATAGGTTTTACGATTATGCACACAATGTTATGATAATGTTTCCTTTGCCTGAACAACAGACACCTGCAATCAACTAGTTCAAGACTTAAACTTAAAACCAGAAGCACGGTATATTTCAGAAATCAAGCCAAAAGTATGCTAATAATATTTGAAGGGTTTGTAATGTGAAAAATGAAGAAAATATTAATGAGTTATCTTTCTCATTTTTTTTCATTCAAATACCAGTGGTAAATTTGAAATTAGTTATTGTTTGATGTAGTATTTTTTCAACATTTTGCAGTTTATGCCACAAGTTACTTCATTATTCTTTTCTTAATTTTAGACCTGTGCTTCAAAAGATGTGACAATGGCGGGACATGTATTGCCTTATCCGGGAGTAGTAGCTGCTCTTGTCCCGATGGGTTAACCGGAGACCGATGCGAGACAGGTTTGTATCGACACAGGATTCGCATTTAAAAATATGGAGTTTTTTTGTATATTCACTGGTTTATAACTCATAAATCGATAATTTAAATTAGGTCTCATAAAGTATCTGTATCTATATCGATTTCAGATCTGTGTCTGAACAGGTGCGATAATGGAGGCACATGTAACCCATTTCCCGGTTGGGCAAGTTGCTCTTGTCCCGATGGGTTTCTTGGTGACAGATGCCAAACAGGTTGGTATTCATGTACATCGGAAATATTATTAACCATATTTTGTTGCATTTCAGTTGTATTTTGTTCATGTATAAAGGGAATTCAACTGGCTACATTTCACAGTTGGATCAACACAAGTCATATTTAATCCACCGGCGTGGTGGCTTAGTGAGTATAGCGTCCGCCTCACGTGCGGAAGGTCGCGGGTTCGAGCCCCGGCCGGGTCATACCACATACTTTTTAAAATGGCATTTTCTGCTTTCTAGCCAGGCGCTCGGCATTCTAGAACAGAGAAGGGTAATAATTACGTTTATGTTATGCAGGGCCCACTGGAAGAGCAGTCTACCAGACCGAAGTGGCTACCCTGGGTAAATAAGACGTTATTATTATCATTTTTATTATTATTATCATTATTATTATTATTATTATTATTATTATTATTATTATTATTATTTATTAATCCTTCATATCTTTGATTTCAGACCTGTGCCTCAATAGATGCGACAATGGCGGGATATGTAACGCCTTACCCGGGAATAGTAGCTGCTCTTGTCCCGATGGGTTCACCGGAGACCGATGCGAGACAGGTCTGTATCGACACAGGATTTGCATTTAGAAATATCGATGTTATTTATGTATATTCACTGGTTTTTAACTCGTAAATCGATAATTTAAATTGGGTCTAATAAAGTATCTCTAAATATATCGATTTCAGATCTGTGTCTGAACAGGTGCGATAATGGAGGCACATGTAATCCAATTCCCGGTTGGGCAAGTTGTTCTTGTCCCGATGGATTTCTTGGTGACAGATGCCAATCAGGTTGGTATTCATTTAAATCGGGAATATTATTAACGGTATTTTGTTACATTTTAGTTATGTAACTATTGCATTTCGTTTATGAATAAATGAAATTCAACTGGCTACATTTCACAGTTGGATCGACACAAGTCATATTTAATCCTTCATATTTTTGATTTCAGACCTGTGCCTTAATAGATGCGACAATGGCGGGACATGTAATGCCTTACCCGGGAATAGTAGCTGCTCTTGTCCCGATGGGTTCACTGGTGATCGATGCGAGACAGGTTTGTATGGATACAAAATGTGTGTTTGAAAACGATTTATGTTGTCATTCATAGAGGATAGACTCGAATTGAGAAAGAATATGAAACTCGATTTGTATGGTAAAATAGTAACAAGCAGCAGGTTACTTGTAACTATTAAGCTTGTCCTATAACCGAAAAGGGGATTCGTGAACACTATGATATGAAGCAAGAAAACTACGGGGATCCAACATCTTGACAGGAAATATCGTGCAGATGTGAAAGGAGTGATTTTTTTTTAATTGTTGGATTGTAGACGGATTGAAAAGACAAGCTCTAGTTAAAGACTAAGGATCGAGGAAGTATTGAAAAGTGGGTAGAAATTAGTTATTTTACATGTATTAGCAAAGAAATCAAAACCGATAAACAGATGCACACGAAGCGATGAATATGCCATAGGCTTGATGGACTTTAACAGATGAAATTGATGGAAGTTTGGAAGGAGAAAGCCGTAGAGCTAGTGATTAAATTAATAATAATGCTGGAGAGTATCATTAGGAGAGAATCGTACCAAAGGCCGATGGCTATCTTGGTGACAGGTGCCAAACAGGTTGGTATTCATGTAAAGCGGTAACAGTACTAACCCCGAGTTGTTTATTTTCAGTTATTCCGCACATTGTGTTATTAATTTTTTGAGCATGTGTACACTAAATCAGTCATCTGTACAGAGTTGACTTATTTAGAATATTTTTGATTCATTTAAATCATTCAAAGTTTCAACCATAAATTTACGATTAAAATTCTGTATTCTGCTTCCATACCAGTGACATCAATCAAACAAAATACCACACACACACAAATATTCGGGTGAAATGAAAACTAAAAGATTTCCATCCGTATATTACAGTTGGGTATCCAACCCTTATCGCTGTTCCCGAGTCTATGCACAATTCAGTTTATATCTTAGCCTTCGGAATTAAATCTAAGTAATTAGATATGTATTTAAGTCGTGAAAATAATTAAACTGCTCAGGAGGGTTTTTGGTTCGAAGATTATTATTCCAAAAATATAACCTAGTTGACAGACAGTATAAGTTTAGATTTAGTAATAAAAATTGATAAATTCGTTTCTACTATCAGACTTAAGCCTTTACAGATGCGACAATGGCGGAAAATGGTAATAGGAGCTGTTCTTGTCTTTGAGGTTTTAACTAACAGCTGTAATTAACATTAATGATATATATGTACTAAAGTTTTAAAAATAAATCGTAAGATGTAAGTGATAGTAAGCTTTCGTGATGGGATTTATGATCAGAATGTATTTACATTTGAAATAGTCAAGCTTAAAAGTGGTAATGCCATTCAGAAGAGATATTGGAAGTGCCACTAAAGTCCTCAAGAAAATACCTAATCTAGTATTTATGGGAGAGATAGGCATATAATTAATCATGATTATGCTGTTAATACTGAGATATCTGTTACAAATACAATTACAGTCAATATAAACCAGTCATATCGGGAACAAATCTGCGCTTTATTGCACGTTTTATATTACTTTTTTCTTCTGAAGGAATTCGTACATACTAACGAAATGATCTCTTGCATTAAAGCCATAGGCTAACATTGACCACAGTTTAAAAAACTGAGAGCTACATAATCTTCCATGCTCTAATTATCTTTGGTAAGGTCTAAAAATGAAGCCCTAATAAAATTGCACTTCAAATTGATGATTTAGTGCTTTAAACGAATGAAAATCTACAAGCACTCAAGTTGACCAGATTCACCTGCCTATTTCCTCCCATAGACTTACTGTGTGTAGAGCTGACTTATTTATAGTCGGGTGGAGTACTAATTGCTTATTCATGCATACCATGCCAGTGGCTGCATAACTTTCCAAACTTTCTTATTCTAGGGTGTTTATTTGTCCATTTGAACACTACTTTCTAGCTCACATATCACAGTTTGACAATTTTTTTTTGACTTGAAGCCCCACAATGTTAGCCAGTGGCTTTAACTTGAAGTAAAACAGAATGACGTCTGTT
Source organism: Eucidaris tribuloides (assembly GCA_001188425.1). Lineage (NCBI taxonomy): Eukaryota > Metazoa > Echinodermata > Echinoidea > Cidaroida > Cidaridae > Eucidaris > Eucidaris tribuloides. Next base: position 73,759 of record JZLH01S0632885.1, on the reverse strand, counting down.
AACATTTGTTGATTACTTGTTAATATTATTCATCCATTACAGTTGTTACCTGTACCATCTCCCCACTTCCTTTGAATGTGATTAACCACAACGGCAACTGTAGTTCCGGTTTTTCAATTGAGTACAACACAATGTGTGATTTTTCTTGTCCACTTGGCTTCAATCTTGATGGAAATTCAAGTATATCTTGCCAGGCTGATGGCACACTTACTACCATCTTTCCAACCTGTCAAGGTACGGCGTAAGAAATAAAATACGGAAACAAAATATAAATGATACTCATACTCACTAGCATAAAAACAGACATTATAAAGTTGTCATTAGAACGCATTGTAACATCTGGGGCCTGCATAAAACTTTTCTCACTGAAATATCTCAGTTAAAACATGGAAACTCCTTGAAGTATAACCAGAGATTTTCTGGTAAAAATTTTATGCAACAGGCCATCGTACTTTCGTTTGTTTTTTGTTTTTGCTGAAAGTTATAATTGTTATGGAATCGAAATTCTGATGTACAGAGAAGTATGGCTATGTAGGTTTAAATTTTAAACACCCTTGAACTCAATTCAATGTAATCCCCTGCATTTTTAACCATGCATACAATCTAGAGTTGTATTTTCTGTAATACTTCGTCTCTGCTTCCAGATCTGTGCTTCAATCGATGCGATAATTGGGGAACATGTATTCCCTTACCTGGGAAAATTGTCTGCTCTTGTCCCGATGGGTTTAGTGGTGATCGATGTCAGACAGGTTAGTAAATGTTTTTAATTTGTAATTATTCGAATATTTATGTAGAAACCATAAACAAAAGGTTAAGCAAGTGAGTACGCTACGTATTGTTGAACATCAATATACGAGAACCGTATTTCTCTCATTTAGGTATCCGCATGTTACAGCAAAAATCTCCCTCCAAAAATGGATATGCAAAAATGAAATAAAACATTTCAGAAAAAAACATGCTTGATTACTAGGAAGGTTGTCTTCCTTACATGAAAGTTGACCCTCTGACGCTGAACGTTCTGACAGAGAGGATAGAGTATAAACGATTAAAGTTGATTGTTAAATGCTCAGGAGGGTAAACTAGAATTGGTAAGAAATTAATATTGATTTTTTTACACAAAATATCAATTCGAGGGGAAATGACAAATCTAAATAGACCCCATATTATACAAATATATACTGCTATTAAAGGCTCTGGTTAAAACTATGTGCCCCGAGGTGACTGCAATAGTACTATTTTGCTGAGCAAAATAGTACTATTGCAATCAACGAGGAACCATAGTTTTAAACCAGAGCCTCTAGTGGCAGTACGTATTTGTTTATATACTATGTATGTAATTTTTTACTTGTTAATTGATTGGTTAAAAGTATTTTGATAAAAGAATGCATTTTAAACTTGACTTTTTGCTGTACAGCTTTCCTTTCTTATTCTCACTCCTGCGTGAAACTTTGAAAGAAACACATCTATGATCTTACGTTAGCGCTAGATTATCAAGGCCAAAATCAACATCCGCCTGCTTGCAGAAATCATCAATAATACGTACAGACTTTACTTTATTTGCTTCTTTGCGTTGTTAGTATCTGCGCTGTCAATAAAATTTAACTAGTGTTGCACGACTCCAGGATTTTTGGGAGTCGACTAGTCGCCGATCAAAAGTTGCGACTCCGACTATTTGCCGACTCTCAGCGTTCAGTTCTGTCGGCATATTCAATAGGTAAAAGGAAGCACACTACAGCCTATACAATGACTGTTCAGTGTTTTCCTCCAATGATTTCAGTAAATTCAACTTTCAACTGTGATTATGATCATTCAGAAATTGACTTTGTGTCATAGTCCCACACATTGTCGTCGATGTTTTGACTGGTTTGTATGGCATACATATGATATTATATGGAGTCGATTCTTTCGTTTCTAAAAGTCGGAGTCGCGACTCCTTGACGATAGTCACGACTCCGACTTTTGGCGACTTAGTCGTGCAACATTCTCCTCAAAATAAATTTCTCGGCATATACATTGATGAATCCTTGTCCTAGAAATATCATACATCAGAAATTTGCAGTAAGTAAGCTTAAGTTGTAGGGATAGTTTATAGATTACAAAATATATTACCTGAAAAAATTCTGTTGACCTTATATAATACATTATTTTTACCACACATTACATACTGTAACATTAATTGGGCCAATTGTGCGAAAGCATTTTCCGATAGAATATATAAATTACAAAAGAAAGCTGTCCGCTTAATAACCCACTCTGCGTATAACTCCCACTCATCTCCCTTGTTTGCCAGATTAAACATTTTATCTATTCATAACATTTATAAACTGCAAGTATGTATTTTTATGTATATCTGGCACAATAATTTATTACCATCATTTCTTAAATCAAATTTCTCTAAAAATTCATCATATCATTCATATTTAACCCGCAGAGCTAATGATTACCCTTTACCGAAAGTACGAACCTCCAAAGCCAACACAAATTTAGACTTTAATGGACCCAAAGTGTGGAATGCACTACCAACTGATCTTAAAAATTGTAATTCCCTTCCTTGTTTCAAACGAAACTTAAAAAAATATCTGATAAAAAAAATTGAATAATCACTTCAACACTTATAATTAAATGTGTTGACATTGTAATTTAACTATCATACTAGACATTGGTTACCTTGTCGCATGTATTTTGTATCTGTTTTTGTATTGTTTTTCTCACTCTATAAATGTTTTAACGTATTATTGTTTTGTTAAAGGGGTCAATGTTTATAAGTCATTTTCTGTGACTTCCTGTTGACTTCCTCCACATCTCCTACGTTTTATGTGTGTAAACCTATTTATTTTATACTTGTTTATATCTTTTGTTTTATCCTTTATATGTACGTCAAAAAATGTACCATTGTATTGTCGTTTAATAAATGAAATCTCGGTGTTACATCGCCCTGCATTGCCGCGCTGTTAGCACGCATGCACGGGTCGTTTGCGCTGCGCAGGATACTACGCTGCGAACTATAGGCGAACAATACCTTGAGCACAACAATGATAACATCTGCTTCATTGACTATGTAAAGGCATTTGACGGTGTAAATTGGATCTATCTCCTAGACATACTCAAGAAGATAGGGGTCGACTGGAGAGACCAAAGAATGATCGCATCTTTGTACATGAATCAGAGTGCAGTTGTGAGAATAGGAGAAGAAATAACCGAAAAATCTACCATCGGCAGAGGCGTAAGACAATGATGTTTGCTATCACCTGTACTCTTTAACATTTATGGAGAGATGTTGATCCAAAAAGCATTGTAAGATCAAGTTGGTGGAGTGGTGATAGGAGGGAGAACAGTCAAATCAGTACGTTTCGCAGACTGATGATACAGCCATTTTAGCGAAATCCGAACATGAGCTACAACTCATGCTGAACAACCTGAACGACACCGTGGAAGCTTATGGTATGAGAAAAAACGAGAAGAAGACAAAAGTGATGAAATGTCGAGAACAAACACAGAAGAAATAAACATCCTCATAAAAGGAAAACAGTTAGAGGAAGTCAAACAGTTTAAGTACCTCGGTAGCATATTGGATATGAAGGACGCAGCGCGAAAGACGTAAGGGCTAGAATTGCCATGGGCAAGCAGGCATTCCTCAGACGTCGAGAACTACTCAGCACTAGCATCAGTATCTCTCTAAGGAAACATCCTCTTCAGAGGAGCTGATGAAGCGTCCCGGATAGGACGCGAAACGTTCTCGTCAGAATACAAACGTAAGTCCAGTTGCCTTGATTTATGTAATTATTTATTGACTTTTTACCTGGATGAGTCAGAACCTACATCAGTTCATCTAGTGAAAAGCATAGTGTGGAGCATGACTTTGTACGAAATATGGACTCTGAGGAAAGAGGATTGTAAGAGATTGGAAGCATTTGAGATGTAGATATGGCGTCGCATGTTTAAAATCAAGTGGACTGAGAGACTGTCAAATGAAGAGGTGCTAGTTATAGCAGGAGAAACGCGTAGTCTCCTGAACACGATTAAGGACAGACAACGAAAATGGATTGGTCACATACATGTACTGAGACACGATAACATGATGCGTGCCATGATTGAGATGGGAAAAGAATGCGTGGAGGCTAAAGAACAAAGATGTTGGACATTATCATGAATGGAAACACTTGCCAGAAAACTAGAACAAAAGCTCAAAACAAGTAAGAATGGTGAATGATGGACTTTTTCTGTAATAGACATGTCACACAGACATAACACCAATGATGATGGGCATTCATATGGAAGTACTATGACATGCCTGTGAACTATTATCTCCCAGACTCACAACATGGTGTGTTTATTTTTCATCATGTGACATACTTTTAATCAATCAGTGAACAAGAATATATGAA
>JZLH01S0632885.1:27111-34611 GCA_001188425.1 Eucidaris tribuloides | reverse complement strand
ACATGCTATGTACATCCATTTTTCGAGCATGTCGCATTCAAAGTTATTTCATAAGATACTAAAATGGAACAATGATATACAAACGATAGAAAATAAACCAGAAATGATAATACACAAGAAAAAGTGGTGAGAGTTTAGTTGATGGTATTTTTCCCAAATAAGTAACTTTGAATTATGTAAGCAGGAACTTAAGTAAACATTGTTGAAGGGAAATGTTGACAGTATTTTTTTTTTGGTGGCGTTACAGAGTTTTAAATGGTCCTTGTCTTTACTTTTTTGAAATATTAATAATAAATAACCAAGTACAATTTATTCAGGATGTGAACAGACTTATGTTTTACTAAAGGGTCTAGGCGAAAATGTTATAATTACAAAATTTTCCTTTGTCATGTATTTTCATACTCAGTTATGTCTGGCTCTAGTGTTGAAGTTATACTAGATTTGTTTATTTTTATTACCCGAGCTCAGTATACAATATATACGTCAGATGTGTTCTCAGCTCATGATGAAGTCGTGACGCCGGATCTATTGTGCGTCTGGCTGGATCAGTTTGCTATTTTATGCGAATGTACGTGTATGTGTTCTTTACTTTTAGGCCTACATTGATTAGTCAATTTTTAACCTCAACAATATCATAAGATAAATTGCATGAATTACATGTTCTGCTTCTATTTGCTTTGAAATAAAAAAAAATTGGGTTATTATATTGGATAAGTATGTTTTTAGTGATGCTTTGAGGCAAAAGTGAGAAAAAGAACAATTCGACCAAGTATGATTGACTCGTGACTGTTGTAATTAAGAGTATTGCCTTTACGGAGCCTGCGTGGTGAGTTTTACAGCAGATAATTGCAGTGTGTGATAAACCAGAAGAATCTTTAGTTGTGTAATAATAACATTTATAATGTTTTTAATGTATATAAGCTTCTATTTCAAAACTGCTAAATTAAAAATGAAATAAAAATTGTATACTACATGTAACGTGAAATGACCTTTGAGTTTCAGTACACATTTTTATTATGAAATTAATATATAGATTATCTAAAGTGAAAGATGAACGTATGTTCAATTCAATTACAATGCACTTTTGTAACGATGCTCACTGAATTTGAAGTTTACATAGCCGTTGAATTAGTCTGACTGCTAGGACGAAATTGTACATCAGACCCTAGTGAAAACTGAATACCTGCTGATCAAAACTTACAAAGTCAAAAACTCACATCTGCAGTTGGACAATTGTCATCTGTAATCTGTGCTACGGTTGCACTTTGCCAAGTTCAAAATTATTGTGGGAAAGCTACATCCAGTAGCCGAACCCTACTGACCACCATTCCAAAATGGAACTTGAACAACGATCCAATCGCATATGACTTCTCGTTTATAATAAAAAAAGGTTAAAATGTATGAATGCCAAGTTTTGAACGTTGTACGTTTATGTACCTCTCTTAGGTTGGATCAAATCTGATCAAACACGGCTTGGTGTACAAATCAAGAAAGTATTGTTTAAGCACCGTGTGGCCGTTTTGGTTTCTTTTCGCTTCAGCTTAAGTATGTGTTTATTATAGTGTTTGTCTTGCATTTCATTTGATATTAATACCTTTAATCCTTGTATTTACTCTCCTGACCATTTGTCATAATGGCGTCGATCCATGTTTCGGATTGGGGGGCAAAATGAAAAAAAAAAAGTCAAAAAATTTCGGCGCGCTCTGCGCGCCAAATTGTAATACAGAATTTTGCGCGCAAATTGGCAATTTTGTATTTGTAATGGTAATTTTATGCCATATTTTATGGTTTTATAGTGCTTTCCAATACTTTTTAAAACATTAATTGCATTGCATATTATGAATTTTTCACATTGTCAAAATTATTAGGGGGGGGGGGCAAATCGATATGTTTGCCCCCCAATATTTTCATGGGGAGGGGGGGGGGGGGCATTGCCCCCTGCCCCCACAGGATCGACGCCTCTGGTCATATTAACCAGATGAGTTCAAGTCAAACAAAATCGAGACATGTTAAGGCCGCTATACACCGCACGACGCGACGGTCGGCGACAAGGAAAGATCGTTTTATCTAACGATGTGTAGCGATTCGCGACGCAACAAGATGGTTTTTAGCAAAAACTGAACATGTTCGGTCTTTCACGACGGACTGTCCGCGACGGGACCGTCTCATCGTGATCCGTCGCGTCGTGCGGTGTATAGCGGGCTTTAGATGTTAGCACTGTTATTCTCTTTGTGCTTTCAGTATATACCGACAGCTTACGGATGGATATACTACGGTATAGTGTGTGTGTGTGTGTGTGGGGGGGGGGGGGGGGGTGGGTGGGTGTGCGTGTGTGTGTGTGTTGTGTGTGTGTGTGTGTGTGTGTGCGTGCGCGCGCGCGCGTGTGTGTGTACTTAAATTTTTATGTTATGCATTATTCAGATATTTTGTTTCAATACACAGAATAGATCGCGAACAAGTTGTAAAAAAAAAAACATTTTTGTTTCGTGTGTTTTACATTTTCATTATGTGTATTATAATTTCGGCTTCTTTATCATCGTATATTGTCTAACATGCCAACACCATGTTAATTATATAATAAGCAGATTATATATTTTGTTACGTTATAGACAACGCAGGTTTATTGGTTTATAATAATGAAATCGATGTATTACTCAGACTGTTGTACTGGCATGTTAAGACGATATATACAATTGGTTTCTGCGTTGTAAGTAATTCACTCTGAAATATGCTAATCTGCATTTAAACATATCGATAAATATCGATAAATGTATAAGGAATAGGATTAATTATTGGTTCATTTTGCTCTCTTTTTACCGCAGCTTATATACTAATATATACTTCTATATTATAATGTGTGTGCATTATTCTTAAGCTTGTACTTCAATGTCCGTACTATACACTATTCAGATAGTTTGTATCAGTTTACAAGCTGTTTTTAAGAAGCGCATTTTCGTTTTGTGTTTAGTGTGTACTGCATTTTCACGATGTGTATTATAATGTGTCACACCAACACCATGTTTTCAAATAAATAATTAAGCAGAACACAAACACAGGTTTATTTGGTTTGTAATAATAAAATCAATGTATTACTCAATATGAACTGGCAATTTATCACGATTCAATTGATAGTCAGTTTTATGTGTAAATCACCTTGAAATGTGAGAATCTGCAGTTGCAGAAAGTAAAATGTTGAAAATACAGGGTACAAGTCAAAATGATTTAATCCCGGAGTATAATCCGTCGAGCATTTTAACACTGGCACTTTGAGCAATAATGGCTTCTTAAAAATGAAAAGCTTGCAAAATATGCTAAATCTATTTTCCACTAAAATTGACTTAGTAACATCAACCCATTTACCAACTAAGTATCAAGAGATGTTTTAACCTTAAAAAAACCAAGCTATGTTTGGCTCTCCGTGGCCAAAGGGGTGCACATTGTGCCCCCCTCTCTAAATGTTTTATTTTTCGACCAATCCTTCTCAAATTTGGCACACATGTAAAACAATTCTAACTCTAGAAACGCAATAATCAAAATTGTTCCAAGTCACCACATGGGGGCGCTATTCACAATAATGAAATACATCGAAAAAAGGGAGTTTGTTGGATATTCCTAAGGTTTTGTCTTTAATATCCCATGAATACATTTTCAAGTAATTAATTTGTCAATAAAAAATAATATCACATTTTTGGAGAAAGAAAGTATGTATTTTGAGTAAACTTTGACCGTTTGGGGTTCATATTTTTGTTTTACCATACGTGCAGTGATAATGTAAAGCGTATGTATGCACATATATTACTATGCACTGTTGGTTGTACCAAAGAGTTGAAATAACAAGGAGAAATGCCACTTTTTATCATTCTGGTACACCTTTTTGATGGAATTACTCTTTAATACATCAAATCTTGTATAATTTAGTAATTAAAAATATGAAATAAAGAAAAATTAACAGGAAAACATTTATTTGAAATAATTTTTATTGTTTTTGTTTTGGCGCCATTTTTCCTTAAAAATACAGAAAAACAAAATAAATTTATTGAATGTGTTCTTAAATATATGAAACATAAGTTTCATGTCATGCATAAGCCAAAAGATATGAAAACAAGTGACAGTGTAGTGAAAAAAAAATGAAACATAAACAAATGACACATATGACCTTCAAAATGTGGTTGTCATGGCATCACGATTTCACGTGTGACCCTAAACTATATACCAAAATGTTTGCCATAAAATTTTAGGAAAAGTCACGAAGTTTGATCAAATTTCACCAAAAATTATTGTAGAAGTGGCGAAGAAAATGTAGTGGGGGAGGGCACATTGTGCCCCCTTGGGCTGTTTAGGGTTATTATTTGAAGCCAAATTACACAAGAAAGTACGTGATATCTTGGATTTTACTTTGATTTTTCCGTAGGCGCGTACATAGACTCTGGGAAAGAAATGCATGTTTTCCAAAGTTACAAAAGTGGACTTAGCCCAGTTTGCAATCAAACTCTTCCAAACGCACGAAGGAAAAAATAGATAAAAGTATATCCGTTCTAACAAATGTAACATTAATTATGTTGTGAAGATCTCTGCAGTTACAATGAAGTTATAATATTATAATGTGATTGATTTCGAATCGATATAGGTTTCCACAAATGTATATAAAATATGCATAATTTCCCATGTCGAAAAAATCCATTTCCGGCTCTTTTTGCTTTCTGTACACCGCAGCTAATAATGTATTTATGTATCGTATTGTGTGCATGTGTATACATGATTCCCAAGCGTGTACTGCAATGTTCATGCCATACATTATTCAGATATTTTGTTTTAATACACAGAATAGATCGTTGACAGGGTATTTCAAGAAGAGCGTTTTCGTTTTGAGTGTAGTGTGTACTACATTTTCACAATGTGTATTATAATGAGGGCGTAAACTGTTCCAGTATTATCGTATATTGTGTTTATACCAACACTATGTTTCCAAATAAATGATTACACAGAATATATATGTTTGTATGATGTAGACAAGACAGGTTGAAATAATGAAATCAGTGTATTACGCAGTGTTGTACGGGCATATTATCAAGATTATTTTCAGTTGGTGATTAAACAGAAAGAGAAACGTTACAAAACAACGTTTCCTTGACATGGTTTAGTATTTCCGAAACAGGCAAGTCCTGGTGATTTATTCCCTGTGTTTATTTTATCTCCTAATGTTTCGAGCATGTTTGACCAATCATCATCTTTTCACACGTGCATAATGGAAAAAAAAAAACACATAAAAATTATTCCCATTCTAACAATGTAACTCCTGCCAGGCCAATAATGTTATGAAGATTTCTAAAGTTAAAATGACGTTTTAATTATTATAATCAAATATTAATTGATTTAGAATCGATAGATTTCCCAAAGTGGATAAGAAACATGCGTGATTTTCCATGTCACAATACAACCAGTGAAATCAAGTTCTAAGAAAATATCAAATGAAGACCTACCAGTGTTATGAGTGATTAAGCAGGTTAAGTGTAGATCATTTTTTTTAACTACGTACACGCGTAATATCAAATTGAATTACACGTACTTCCATATAGCACTAATTTAAAAGAAACTGATGTAAAATTGCGCCAGCGGCACAGGAAGTGTTAATAAACATTTAATTAAACAAAGGGAATCATAAATTTATCACAATCACATGAACGAACGTAGATTATGGAATTTTAAGATTTTGAATTTCATAATATTCATATTGGTCACAAATCATGAGTGAAATTTTTTGAAAAATTGAAAGTTTTTGAAAGTACATATGATATTGTCATGGACTTGCAACTCCCTATTGGCTTTGCATTCATTATGTAAATTATCGGAAAATCAGTTTCACTGGACATTTTCCAAAGTGTCTAGCTATCTGACACAAACTACGGCAAAAGCCTCATTTATTCTAGTACAGTGGAACCTCGATGTAAAGAGGTCGGATATAACAAAATCCTGTTATAACAAGGTGATTTTGCAGGTCCCAACTCTTATATTTTTTTGTTTTTGGACCCCGATATAGTGAGAAACCTGATATAACAAAGTAATTGTCATGGTTTTTAGGTCCTCGTTATAACGAGGTTCCACTGTAATGATGACAATATGGGCTGCCTCTCCTCTTAAAAATTGATATTTGGTTACAAAACTAGTAGAGAGTTGCGAGTCTGTGCCATGGACTGCTTTGACAATTGCACTCTTTAGTAATTTACCTGATATAAATGTTTCATAAAATTGGTAAAACTACATGCCATATATTTTAATGTTATTGATATATCATTTTCAGCGTTGTTTCTATCAAAAGTTAATTAAATCCCATCAGTACTTGTCTTAACTGACCGCGATTATTCGACTGTGTATGTTTCTGTAAGTGTGTGTGGTTGCGCATGTATACAAGGGGGGAGTGTGTGTGTGTGTGTGTGTTGTCCGAATAGTAATGGATATTTTCATTGGTTACCTATTCCACATAAATTTCACATTAGAAGAGGTTGTATTGCAACTCTAAGTTGGAAATACCATAAAGTCTGGCAATGTCTAGAATTTCCCAAACAAAATGAAGCTAGTTGTGTAGGCAACACTCTTGGTGTACCCTTAGGTAATGAGTGCGTACCTCAGCAACTTGACAAAATTAAGAATATGAATGAAATTACAGTTTGCAGAAAACTTTCAATTTTTTAACAGATCGCCTGATTTTGATTATAACTTTAAGAGAAGTCACAACAATTAAACGGTTGTCATGATAGCTAAACTTCAAAACCAAACTGCATATGATATTACGAAAACCACACACACAAACGGCACACGCACACACACACACACACACACACACACACACACACACACACACACACACACACACACACACACACACACACACACACACACACACACACACACACACACTCTGTTTAGATTTATTCTGAACTTCTACTTCTTCACAACTTCAGAGTATCGGACTTTATAATGGTTTAATTTTGATGAGTCACAATCAGTGTAGACGAAAAATATACACACATTTCAATTTGGTAACTGACAAATGATTCGCCTGCAACCAGTAACTCGGTTGCCTTGGTTGCCGTTTGTGATACCTTGGTCTTTAAATACATGGAAATTTATGATACATGTGATCTTGAGAGCAAATGCAGCATATTGAAGTTCAAAGTATTATTAAAGTAATTATATTTCTTGAATCATGTTTTACAGAAATCGTACACAACAGATGACTGCAGCTTTGCAACTTGAACATTTCAAAATATATGTTTGCAACATTGGTCCACTTAAAATCAACCAAAATCAACTAAACAAAATTGTATTCCACTGTTCTTTTTAATTTGCTAAATGTAGTGGTGCTTGGTTATTCATTTTAGGTCACTTTTCTTTTATATACCACATAGCAACTAATGCCCCTTTTGAAAGAACTTTATACATGGGTTTTTTTATGTGTTTTCTCATGAAAGATATAATTTGGCAATGAAATAAATATTTCAA
>JZLH01S0632881.1:17547-30767 GCA_001188425.1 Eucidaris tribuloides | reverse complement strand
TTTGTTTGGATTTGTAATGAAATAAACAACATTCTTGTTTGAAGTGGTAATACAAGTTTTACCCATTAATCCAAAAAGTGGTACAAACACGTTTTCTATTGACGGCACAAAGTTAGTTGTACACACTAAGAAAAATAAGTTCAACTTTGCACCTTTAGAGGTGCAGACCAATGTCACACTGGAAGCACCTTTAAAAGTGCAACTTTACACCTTTCAGAAAAGTACAAAGTTGCACCTTTCAGATTTGCACATAAAATGCGCACGAGGGCTCCATAAAAAATTAATGTCGTTTACCCCGTGACGTTTCAGACGTGAGGCGGACGCTCTAACACTACGCCATCAAAGCCGTTGCTTACTTGTTCCTGATAAAATTATGTTAAAGATGCATTATTTCTAATCTTTAAGGTGCAAATTTGCACCTATAGGCCTTTGTTTCATTGTCGGGATCCTAGAGACGAGCTATTCTATTCACCTGTTCTTTTTAAATGAACTTCAATTGCTGGAATCCAGTTTGCATGTATTACTTGTTGCTATGTCGGACAAGCCTCGTGCAAGCTTTTGTCAAGAACAACGTTGGTTTAAAAGGTATGCGTGGAATTTAAATATGTTACTAAAACGGCCTACCACTGTAGATGCAAAAACTGCACCTACAGTGTATCTCAAAAACAATTGTGCAAGTGAAAACCGCCCTCTATGGCAATTAGAAAATACTCTTGTGATATAATGCTTACATCAACATCAAGAGCATAGTCTTAGCTTTCAGATACCGTTAGTTTTGTTGAATTTGCTTGCTTTAATCTTGAGATATGTTTCAGGGCTCCTTTGAAAAGCAGTCCTCGAGACTGAAAGGACTACCCTGTCTAAATAAAACGTGAAATAAATAAATAAAAAATAAATTATTTAAATAAGAAAGGGTAAAATCACAATTGTGCCACTTTTACTACAATCCTTTGTAAAAGTGACACAATTACGATTCCATCCTTTTGTTGTTTACAAGATATCTCGAGATTAAAACGATTAATTGAACAGAACAAATGGCATTGGAAAGCTAAGACTTTGCCCTTGACGTTGGTGTAAACATCATGTCATAAGAGTATTTCCTAATTTCCAAAGAGGGCGCTTTTTACTTGCACAATTTTATTAGACATGCTGCATCACGTCTGAAAAAATTGAACAAGTGAAGTGCTCCCTCTTTGACAGTTAAAAATACGACTGTGACACAGATTTATGTCAATAGCAAGGCCAAGGTCTTAGCTTTCAAATGCTGTTTGTTCTGTTTAAATTGCTTGTTTTAATCTCGAGATATCTTGTAAACGACAAAAGGGTGGATTCACAATTGTGTCACTTTTATGGGAAGAGGGCCTGATGCTATCATTGACTGTAGTAAAAGTGGCACATTGGTGATTTTACTCTTTCGTATTTAAATAAAGATATCTCGAGATTAAAACAAGCAAACTGAACAGAATAAACGACATTTGAAAGCTAAGACTATGTTCTTGATGGTGATGTAAGCATCACGTCACAAAAATGTTTTTCTCATTACCAAAGAGGGCGCTTTTGACTTGCACAATTATTTTTGAGACACACTGTAAAAGGTGCAAACTAACATCCGCCCACGCAGTGGGGCAAGCGCCTAACCGTAAAAGGTGCAAACTTGCTCGAATACCGTGGTGGAAATGGCTCTGCACCTTTTTGAGCAAAGTCGCACCTTGTGCGCACCTTTATTTCTTAGTGTGTAACCCTTGATTGACAAGAGTAAATTAGATGAGATAATGTGTATCACAAAGGATAATTACGCTGCTTCCATTATGATACGAAATACATACACCTTTTAAGAAAAACTTAATACCTAAAATAATTCTCTCCTGATTGCAACATTTTTAAAGACACACTGTGTATGCCTTGATAAACAAAAGGGTTTCGGAAAGGTTTCGGTACAGCCACATTTGTTGGAATAACACCAAAATTCATTCATCAAGTAAAATGTTCCCTCCTTTAACACAATCAAAATTGGAATTATCACCGTAAATTTACATGGTACGTCGTTTTTTGTAAGTGGGCCGTAATTTATAAGTGAAATATTTCAATCAAATGAAACAATTACAAGTTAGTATGTACATGTAGTGCATGGTCAATGAGGAAAGTCATTTGTATGACCAGAAGTGATAACGAAAAGAAAAAAAAATCATCAGATCAGGACACTATTATTCTGACTTGACCATACACTTTTCCTTCTTTTGGGAAGAAAACAAAATGGCGTAAGATATTTGTTTAGATGTGTTGAGTTCATATAGCCTTCACATGACGCTGCAACAAAATATCATAACCCTCTCTTACAGGAGCAATGTTGTAGTCGAGCCTGGACTCAAGTCCAATTTAGTGAACTCGAGACTCAGACTCGGCGTCGAGACCCTATGTTTAATAATAATGATAATAATGATAATAATAATGATACTAATACAGTTCCAGAATGACGAGCGCCTGGCTAGGAAGCAGAAGGTGCCATTTTTTAAAAGTCTCCGGTTTGACTCAGCTGGGACTCGAACCCGCGACCTTCCAGACGTGAGGCGGGCGCTCTAACCACTATGCCATCACGCCGGTTAATAAATGATTGATCTGCAGACTCGGACACGGTAATTGTGGACTCGACTTCAACACTGCTCTTGACATATTCTGATTTCTGGCTTCGATATGTACTGGAAGTGTTAATGTAAATTTCTTTTTAAAATGTAGTTCGATCGATCAATATTCTCCATCGACGCAAATGCCACAAGTATCGGTACTCACCATCAATGCAAACATCGCAACTCAGTTGGCAGTGAGCCAACATGTAGAACGGATTTCTCTTGCACTCATCCATTTGTTGCCATCTGGAGCAACTTGGGTTCTCATCAGCACAAACTGTGGAAGAAAAAATGACACAGATTCTAATAAGTAATCGAGAACCTCGGGACGTAATACTCACCAACCTGATGCAAGATTCCTACTGTGTCCCTAAAGAGTATCTCAGCAATATCATTTCATTTATTTTCGTTTTCAACTCATAATGAAACAAAAATTAACTTATTTACAAAATCATGTGTCACACAAATAATATAAGGTCTGGTGCGTCCGCCACACGATCGGAATGTCGCGGGTTCGAGCCCCGGCTGGGTCATACCCTGGTCTCCATGAGGACTAAAACTTGGTATTCCCTTGACTACAAACTCCTACAACGTGTAATTGAAAGCTGATCATCTGATCATGTGTTCTGAGAAGAAGAAAATATGATTGTTCTTCGTATTTATCACATCTACCTGTTGCTCCCTTCAAGAGCCCAATGGGGCCAATCTTTACGGGCCTAAATCGTTTAATCTATACACGCAATATGACTGTACTATTTCAGGATTTGGAGATGTTTACATTTCTTTTTAGTTTGAGTCCTTATGGTTTCTGCCTCTGAGGCCAATGTGCAACATTCAAACCATTTCTACTAAGGATGGTTCTGCCAAACAAGAAGAGAAAAATATGAGAAAAAAATATGCATGACGAATGACGAACGACAAACGTCGAACGACAGACGACGAACGACGGACGAAAAGTTACCGCAATAGGTCACTTAAACCTTATGTTTGGTGAGCTAATGAAATACGTTATAACAAGATCTCCGTTGTCACTTGAGTTGTTACGTTACATCACATTTCTTGCTAAATGTATTAGCCAGCAGATTGACACTAAGGACAAGTTCAGCTTCTGCTGAGATGGCAAGTATTTTTTTTTTTTTTGCAGTTACAAGATGACAATAAGTCCTGAAAAAGAAGTACATATAATCCAAATACGCACTGCTATTCACTCCTCGGTGTAAAAATTCAAGATAATTTATGAAAGCCTTGAATGATCTTTTTTTAATCGATATTAGCAGTATATGAATAATACATTGTCTCCTTTTTTTAATCCCGACAGTGCCGTAGTACCAAACCCCATAGGTATACTATGTGATAGTCTAGGTATGGCCAGGGGTTTGTGTTCACTTTGTAGAAATCGATTGTAACACGTACCGTAGTCCGTGCATACGCCACAGCTACGTTGACAATACACCAGCATGTAACGAGGATTGTTTCTACATTCTCCTATTCCGGACCAGAAGGGACAATTTTTGTGTCCGTCAACGCATTCTGTTAGGGGAAAACAATATACAAATCAATAAATGCATGACATCATTTTGTTTTCATTCTAAAAGTGAATGAATTAAGATTCTGGTATATAAACTTGAAAAGCTGTCAATTATTAACATCGTAACTTTCATTATGAAATTAGAATTTTTATCTACTTTCTTAAGAAATTGAAATGTAATTGTTCGTATATTTACTTATCATTTTTGTTTTCTTTATCTCTTTATTTAGTTTGATACTTATTTATTTATGTATTTTTTGAATATATGTATTTATTTGTTTATATATTTATTTGTTTGTTCATTTATTCATTCATTCATTTATTTTATAAAGATATCAATTCATTTATTTGTTGATTTATCTATTTATGTATTTATTTTATGAAAATATTTTACCACTTTGACAGGAGTCGCCGGAATATCCGTCAGCGCAGGTGCAGTTAAACCCTCCATCCGTATTGATGCACGTCCCTCCATTTTGACATGGATTGGTTTCATTACATTCATCTACATCTATAGGAAAATAAATCCACATCACCTTAATATTATAGAGATGATATTGTTATTAGTAAAGCGATACACTGCACGAAATGAGGGCATTAACACCCATAGTGCTGCACAGACATGAACTTGCATTCTACTCTCCTCTTCCTACTCCTTGACATCATCATCATCATCATCATCATCATCATCATCATCATCATCATCATCGTTATCATCATCATCATTTTCGTCATCATTATCTCCAACACCACCATCATCCGCCTCATATGTATCTTCTTCATTACCATCTCCCCTCACCCTACTCCTTCTGAGACTCCTCTTTCTCCTGCTTCTACTTACACTCCACTTCCTCCTCCTCCTACTCATCCTTATTATCACCATTACCATCCTCCTCCTCATGTTTCTTCTTCATTACCATCTCCCCTCATCCTACTCTTTCTGAGCCTCCTCCTCTTCCTCCTCCTCCGGTTCCTAACCCTCCTCCTCCTCCACATTATTATAATCATCATCACTATCATCATCCTCATAGTTTCTTCTGTTTCTTCTTCATTACCATCTCCCCTCATTGTACTCCTTCTGAGACTTCTCTTCCTTCTGCTCCTGCTCCTCCTTGTCCTCCTCATCATAATCATCATCGTCACTATCCTCATCCTCACATGTTTCTTCTTCATCACCATTTTCACAAGCCTAATCCTTCTGAGACTTCTTCTACCTCCTGCTCCTGCTCCTGATCATCCTTCTCTTCCTCCTTCTCATCATTTTCATCATCATTGCTATAATAATCTTTGTTCTCATAATTATTATTATTACCATCATCATCATCATCATCCTCATCATCATCATCATCATAGTCATCATAATTTTTATCATCATCTTTGTCGTAATAATTATCATCAACACCATCATCCTCGTATGTTTCTTCTTCATTACCATCTCCCCCATCCTACTCCTTTTGAGACTCCTCCTCTACCTCCTGCACCCGCTCCTCTTCTTCACCCTCCTCCTCTTCCTCATCTTCATCCTCATTGCTATCATCATAATTACCGTCATCATAATCATCAACTCCATCATCATATTCGTATGTTTCTTCTTCATCACCATGTCCGCTCATCCTACTCCATCTGAGACGTTACCTCCCCTTCCTCCTCCTCTTCTTCCTCCTGCTCCTGCTCCTGCTCCTCCTCCTCATCGTCGTCATCATCATTATCATCATCATCATCATCATCATCATCATCCAAATTTAACCATCCGATTATGTTCGACATATCATTTCCTTTTTTTGACCCTTTACCAGCGCATTTGAACATGTACAATATTTGGAAAATGTGCTATATAAATTTATCATTATTAATATTATTATAATTATTATTACCAAGCTTCCGGGTCACCGTAATATTATAGAGATTATATTGTTATTAGTAAAGCGATACACTGCACGAAATGAGGGCATTAACACCCAGAGTGCTGCACAGACATGAAGTTGCATTCTACCCTTCTCTTCCCACTCCTTGTCATCATGATCATCGTTATCATCATCATCATTTTCGTCATCATTATCACCAACACCACCATCATCCGCCTCATATGTATCTTCTTCATTACCATCTCCCCTCACCCTACTCCTTCTGAGACTCCTCTTCCTCCTGCTTCTACTTCCGCTCCTCTTCCTCCTCCTCCTCCTACTCATCCTTATTATCACCATCACCATCCTCCTCCTCATATGTTTTTCTTAATTACATCTCCCCTCATCGTACTGCTTCTGAGACTTTTCTTCCTTC
Source organism: Eucidaris tribuloides (assembly GCA_001188425.1). Classification (NCBI taxonomy): domain Eukaryota; kingdom Metazoa; phylum Echinodermata; class Echinoidea; order Cidaroida; family Cidaridae; genus Eucidaris; species Eucidaris tribuloides. The sequence continues at coordinate 24,335 of JZLH01S0632881.1, read as the reverse complement.
TGCTCCTGCTCCTCCTCATCCTCCTCATCATAATCATCATCGTCACCATCATCATCCTCATACGTTTCTTCTTCATCACCATTTTCCCCAGCCTAATCCTTCTGAGACTTCTCTTCTACCTCCTGCTCCTGCTCCTGATCATCCTTCTCTTCCTCCTTGTCATCATTATCATCATCATTGCTTTAATAATCATTGTTCTCATAATTATTATTTTTACCATCATCATCACCATCATCATCATCATCATCATCATCATCATCATTTTTATCATCATCTTTGTCGTCATAAATATCATCAACACCATCATCCTCGTATGTTTCTTCTTCATTACCATCTTCCCCATCCTACTACTTTTGAGACTCCTCCTCTACCTCCTGCGCCCTCTCCTCTTCTTCATCCTCCTCATCTTCCTCCTGCTTCTTCTCCTCCTCCTCCTCATCTTCACCATCATTGTTATCATCATAATTACCGTCATCATAATCAACTCCATCATCATATTCGTATGATTTTCCATCACCATGTCCGCTCATCCTACTCCATCTGAGAAGTTTCCCTCCCCTTCCTTCTCCTCTTCTTACTCCTCCTCTTCCTCTTGCTCCTGCTCCTGCTCCTCCTCCTCATTGTCGTCATCATCATTATCATCATCATCATCCAAATTTAACCATCCGATTATGATCGACATATCATTTCCTTTTTTGACCCTTTACCAGCGCATGTGAACATGTACAATATTTGGAAAATGTGCTTTATAGATCAATTATTATTGCTATGATTATAATTATCACTACCAAGTTTCCGGGTCAGGGATAGCACACGAGACTAAACAATACTGAATGTCATCTTTCAGCGTCTCTTTCCAGGTCTTCTTTGTGTACGACTTACTTTTACATCAAGAGCACTGAATGTCAACATCACTGAGTAACATACTGACTATTTAGAAGCTGCATATCATTAGTGCACGTAAAATAAGGCGTAATTCAATGTTCAGCTTCCAAACGCTGGTCACAGAAACCCAACTTGCAAGTCTCTGGACATCCAGACACTTAGTTCAAATATCATGTTACGTCACAAAGCAGTAGGTCAGCGATTCCCGGACATGTCTTGGGTCGTTGACCATATTCTTCGATTAACCAGTTTTCAATGATTAATGCAAATTAGATTAAATGTTAAACATTTACCATGGGTGATTCATTAACAGTCTGAATCTCAACATACTGTATGATTTTATCAACATATCTAAACTTCTGGTGCATGCAGAAATACATTTACGTGTTCCAAATGTTCATTTTACAAATTTATCTTCACATTTGATTTCCAACATGTTTTCAAATGACTTATTATTCAATATAAACCCTCTCCAAATCTTTGCAGCACAACTCCAATATATATTTTATTTAATATTTCGGGTGTGGTATTAAAAGTGTTAATCAGACCTACCATCCTCGCAATCCAGCCCCGCCCACTCTGGTGGACATTCACACGTGTAATGATCGACGTAAGTATGGCAAGTTCCGTTATTGGCACACGGGTTGTCGGCACACCGATTATACGCAACATCAACTATGAAATCAAAACACGAAAATTATGATATAACTATGTAAAATGAATTTCATGCTTTACTACGTGGATTTCACTCTGACTGTATGAAAGGACTGCGTAGCTTATGCTAGGTTCACACTGCCGATCAGTCAAATCGATCAGGCCCGATCAAGCCAATTTGGGGCCTGGTTCGTCAAGCTCGGCAAGGTAATCGGGGTCAATCTACCTTGATCGGGGTGATCGACAACGCTCTGGCTCCCTTCCCGAATGTTTTTGACATGTTAAAAATATTCGAGTAGGTAACCAGAACGATGTCGATCAAGGCAGACGGACGCCGATCGTGGTAGATTGATTCCGATTACCGGCCGAACTAGACCGAAAAGGCCCAAAATTGGCTTGATCGGGCCTGATCAAGTTGACAGATCGGCAGTGTGAACTTATAGCATTACCCACCACTTTTTTCGAACCCACTCTTCAAATAACAGCTTGTTCACTAATTTAGTTTGAGAGTTGTATTCTTTTTGATCATTGTATTAAAGGCAAACATTAAAGAAACAGGCTAACATTGTGGAGCTTTAAATTAAAAAAAAATGTCAAACTTTGCTATCTGAGCTACATGGTAGTGTTTGAATGAACAAATAAACACCCTACAATACAAAAGTTTGGAAATTTATGCTGCCATTGGCAAGACATGAATGAATAAACAATTATTATTCGGGGCGAATAGAAAATAACGTAGATATACACACAGTGAGTCTATGGGAGAAAATGGGCAGGTGAATCCGGTCAACTGACGATTTTCACTTTTTTAACGCCTGAATAATCATTTTGAAATACAAATTTTTCAGGGCTTCATTTTTAGACCTTATTAAAGACACTGGTAGCATGGGGAATCACGTAGCTCAGATTTGTTTTTTTTAACTGGAAACAATGTTATACAATGCCTTTAACGATGCCAACGGTTCGAAAAAAATCTGAGCTACATAATCATCCATGCTCTAAATATCTTTAATTAGGCCTGAAAATGAAGCCCTGAAAAAAAATGTGCTTCAAACTAATCATCCAGTGTTTTAAAAGAGTGAAAATCTATGAGTACCCATTTAGGCCATGTCAGTTTCCTCCTTTAGACTACCTGATAGTAGATCTTGAATAACGTATATTCCTCCGCATTAATAGGTCAAGCGTCATATTCAACCATGCATTCCGTGCTTGTGGTAGCAAGGACTTTCCAAAGTTTTGTTATGTATGATGTTTATGTTTCCACTCAATCAGAATCATGTAGCTCAGATATCAAAAGTTTGACAATTTGTTTGAAATTGAAGCTCCACAATGTTAAATTGTGTCTTTAATATTTTGATGACAAATATTGTTTCACAGGTATGTAATACAGCGGCACAGGTGGGTAAACATGATTCTGATTTTATAAGTATCCGTATTGATAGGAATATAAGGAATATGAGGATGAAATTTGTTGGTTAAATTCAAACTGATGATTTTGAGGCGTTCATTCAAACAAAAAAGTAAAAGAAGTAACAACAATTACTCTAAAAATAAAAACAAATGACTCTCTTTATTATTTTGTTAAACTGAAGCTAATGTAATAAAAAGATATCTGCTTATCCCTAGCAATGAAAACTCATAACTTAGGAGACCCCCTCCCCCCTCCCACACAAAAAAGAGATAATGACTTGTTTATACGTGGTTAATCTTACAGAAGACAAGTATTTGTAAAGGTTCACTGTCTAGGCAAAATGGAATAGCGCCCTCTCTTGATAAAACAGAGGCACCAAGGTATCCAACAAGGCCAAGTAAACAGCTTGGTTGACAAATTGCAGCATTCGTTCTGCAGTGAGGCGCTGCATCAATGCATATTTAAAACCCAAGTATAGTTTGGATGATTAGACAACGTTTCATTGATCTTTCAAAAAGCATCCTATTATCACCCTGGACATCAGAAAACAACATCAACATATACAACAACAAAATGTTTATAGTGACAAATTTTGATTTTTAAATTATCAGAGAGCATATATCACTGTACATAGAGAGCAGATAACACATTTCTTATGGCAAAACGGTCGGGGGCCTCCTGACTTTTTTTCCATCATTTTTTTAAATGGAAGCGTAATTCAAAACGTGGGATTTTTAGGGCACTTATAGATGACATAAATCTATCTAAAAACACAATAACAATTTTTTATCATTTTCACCGTTTTACTAAAACAATCAGACTGGTTTGTACTAGGTGTTAAAAATAAAACTTGTCAAGTTTGAAATTTAATAACACAAAAACGATACACCAGATTATACTGACAGTGAGTATAGTTGCGGCTGAATAGTGAACATTTATGGTGGAGGTGGTTTGAATAAGATATCAATATTCAGTTTTATGTAATTCATGCTTATTTAAAAAGTTAGGGTTCGGATTTTGCTCAATATCCAGTTCCCTGTATCAAATTGAAACTGTACAGAAATCAAATGGTGTGTGTGAGAGTGTGTGCCTTGTCCACACACAATAGCAATAGACAATGGCTGTGGGTAGTGAACGGTCTAGCAGTCGCTAGGCTACTGATGAATATTAATAAAGCATTTATCAACCTGGACGTAATGAAACTGGCATACCAAAGTTTCCAACGTGCGCTATTCCAGCCATTGTCTATTGCTGTAATGCTATTGTGTGGGGACTAAACACACACTCTCCCACACACCATTTGATTTCTGTACAGTTTCAATTTGGTACAGGGGACTGGATATTGAGCAAAATCTGAACCCTAACTTTTTAAATAAGCTTGAATTACATAAAACTGAATATTGATATCTTATTCAAACCACCTCCACCATAAATGTTCACTATTCAGCTGCAACTATACTCAATGTCAGTATAATCTGGTGTATAGTTTTTGTGTTATTAAATACCAAACTTGACAAGTTTTATTTTTAACACCTAGTATTTTGTCTTGACTCACCTTCGTCACATACATCCCCGGTCCAGCCGTGCTGACAAACACAGTGGAACGTGCCGTTTTCCGAGCTTGTCGAGTTATCGGAGGTTTCGTCCAAGACACAGGTGCCTTCATGTAGACACGGGTCGCTCGAACACACGGTGGGAAAGGCCTCTGTGGATCATCAAAGTGAAAATGGGATTGGTTAGCAAATTTCGGATGGATCAAAGATATAAGTTAGAGGTCCTTCATCTGCTCAGAGTGTGAACGCTTTCCCACACGACTACACGTATAGCCCTTGATTCCCTTGCTTCAACTTTATTTTTATGTGTGTTGTAACTGTAATTTTTGTGTAAATATTACCATAACTGTTAAGCTATAGCAATGTATTGACTTAGTGTTTTTTGTTTCTAAAATCTCTAACGATGACAAAATACACACTCTTTCTTGCGGAGTCAAATTCAACTCGGAATGGAGTGAGCTGGGAGCCTACTCTATTGCGAGTTAAAGTGACTCGGGTTTCCTATTTTACTACGAATGGTGTGGCGTTAATTGAGAATCGAATCAGTTTGAGTGAAAGTAACTCGGAAATCCGAGTCGCTTTAACTCAGAATAGAGTAGGCTCCCAGCTGACTCCATTTTGAATCAAATTTGACTGAACAGAAATAAGAGTGTAATTATTATTTTGATGACGTCACCAATCGTTGGATGTAATTCAAACAATTCAACCTTACATAATGTGAGCACCTTTTCACTCATTGGTAGTACACAGGCTAGACGCCTAAATGCTCTGAAATACATAGTTTATATGACACGGATGAAGGGAGAGATAATAAGGATGAACATCCGAATGCACTTTTATAGAAGTAACATTTCAATTCATTTTACTTAAAACAGTATGTAACCATATGCGCCAAAAATCTTGACGTCAATGTTCGACGTTTAACACCCTGAGTATTAGTGCAACTGTAGACATAAGAGCGAAATATTTTGTCCAGAAATGTCTGAAATGAGCTCATCAAGTATGTAAGCTTAAATCATTTATAATGTAAAGACTCAACTATATCTTTACCTCTCACAAAACCTTGGGGATGAAAAGGCAGATTTTATAAAAAAAATAAACGTCGATAAAATGCAAACAGAATGCAGTGACGTGACGTCGCTCACTGATTTTTAAGATAACACAGCCGTTAAACTAATTTGTCCGCCAGACGTGATACCGGTATCATCTAGTGAAAACTGAACACCTGCTGATCGAGGCTTACCTGGTCAAAAGCTCACACCAGTGAAGGTGGATGATTGTCAAGCAATCTTTGCTACGGTTGGACTCTACCAAATTCATATTTAGGTGAAAGCTTCAACCATGCAATGTCCGAAACCTAGATTACCGTCACAAAAGACAAGTCCAACAACGGCATAATTCAAATGATTTGGCGTTTATACATGTATGTCAAAACGTAAGAATCCCAACATTGCATTAGTATACCTTTAGCTGGAGCTAATCTGAGCAAAATCAGTTTGGTGTGCAAAATGATAACGTGTCTTTAAAGCTCTTACCGTCTTGGCAAGTCCTCCCGGTCCAGTTGTAGGTACAGCTGCAGATAAAACCGCCATCGGTTGTGTTACAAACTCCTCCATTTAAACAAGGTTGACTTGCACACAGATCGGTGCTGGACGTATTTTGTTGCGCTTTACCAAATAAAAGCACCACATGAGATAACAGAATAATTGAGATTTGTGTGTTTGTTTTGCTTATTAACTTAGAAATATTCAGTTACCATGTTTAGAAATTACCTCTACATGTAAATACAACTATAAAAGTGCATGGGGGACAAAGACTGGTTATTTCGTTATTGCATAAAAGGTTTATTTCTTGGAATCAGATCAGGCAAGGTTGGACTGATACCAATATTATCTTTACACATTGAATTCTTCAGATCGCAAATAGTTGTCTTCAAAATAAAGGTGGGGGACGCACTCAGATAATTGAAATTCTCTAACCAACCAACCCACCAACCCACCAACCCACCAACCCACCAACCCACCAACCCACCAACCCACCAACCAATCAACCCACCAACCAACCAACCAACCAACCAACCAACCAACCAACCAACCAACCAACCAACTATACCAACCAACCAACCAACGCAACCAACCAACCAACCAACCAACCAACCAACCAACCAACCAACCAACCAACCAACCAACCAACCAACCAACCAAACACCAACCAACCAACCAACCAACCAACCAACCAACCAACCAACCAACCAACCAACCAACCAACCAACCAACCAACCAACC
>JZLH01S0632880.1:25389-32726 GCA_001188425.1 Eucidaris tribuloides | reverse complement strand
TCTGTCTGTCTGTCTGTGTCTGTCTGTGTGTATGTGAGGTCAAAGGTTAATGAACTTTGTTTGCAAATGTTATCTTCATCTACGTGAAGTGAACTACAATTGTTCAGTGATCCTGATCATGTTGTTGATGGACTTGGGACCCAAGAGTTGCGGGGGCGAGGTAATAGTCATTGGCCTTTGACCAGTAGGCTACGTGTTATTGTCTTTGTACCCCGGGGGTGGGGTGGGCACTGTCATTACAAGGGTTTGGGGACATATTTACAGGTAACACATGATTTCTTGGGATTTATTATAGGCATTCTTTTTTTTTGGGGGGGGGAGGGGGATTAGTTAAGTTTTATTTAATAAATAGGCCTATTTATTAATTTTACTTTGGGGGATTTTTATGCCTCCGCAACGAAGTTGCCGGAGGCATAAAAGCGTCCGTCCGTTACTGGTTCTCGTCAGCGCGATAACTTAAGAACCCCAGATTGAATTTTGATGTAACAAGAACCAAGTATGAACTGATTAGATTTTGGAGCTGAAAGGTCAAAGGTCAAAGGTCACTGGACCTAAAATATGTCTGATTTGGGCTCGTTACCGCAATAACTTGAGAACGGCTAGTCGGATTTTCTTGTAACTTGGGTGAAGTATGTATTATGAGGCACCAATGAACTGATTAGATTTTGGAGCTGAAAGGTCAAAGGTCACCGGGCCTAAAATATGTCTGATTTGGGCTCGTTACCACAATTACTGAAAACGGCTGGTCGGATTTTGATGTAACTGAGGGGAAGTATGTATTATAAAGCAACAATGCACTGATTAGATTTTGGAGTTGAAAGGTCGAAGGTCAAAGGTCACCGGGCCTAAAATATGTCTGATTTGGGCTCTTTAATTACCGCGATAACTTGAGAATAGCCAGTCGGATTTTGATGTAACTTGGGTGGAGTATGTATTATACTACACCAATGAACTAATCAGATTTCAGGGTTAAAAGGTCAAAGGTCACAGGTCACAAGGCCTCATGCACGTCTGATTTGGGCTCATTACCATGTTATGGCTGGTCCGATTTTGATGTTACTTGGGTGAATTATGTATTATAAGGCACCAATGAACTGATCAGATTTTAGGGTTAAAAGGTCAAAGGTCGAAGGTCACAAGGCTCCATACTTAGTGTTTTTACCATGATAATGTGAAAACTGCTTATATCGGATATTGATGTAACTTGCGTCAAGTAAGTGTTATAAGGCACCAATGAACTGATCAGATTTTGGGGTTGAAAGGTCAAAGGTCACGAGGCTCCATACTTGGTGTCTTTACCACAATAACTTGAGAACAGCTTATCAGATATTGATCAATGTGAAGTATGTATTATGGGGCATTGATGAGATTTCAGAGTTGAACGGTCAAAGGTCACGATGCCCCATGCATTTCAAGTTTGGAATTGGACGGGGGTGCGGAGGCATACCCCATCGGCTGCGCGCAGCCGAATTCCTCTAGTTAGACATGATTTTTTTTTCCATTTTTGTTCAAAATACTGTTTCCGCGTTAAACCTCAAGTTCCGTGATTTCCGCAACGCAGAAAACTTCGGTCTTCAGAATACGCACCGCATGCCACCCGGGTGCAGTGCGTGCGGACCAAAGGGGATGGCGGGGGAGGGGGTGTGGCGGGGGCCCAGCCCCCCCCCCCCCACAGGAAAAAAATCTTTATTTGCCCAGCAAAATGCACACTGGTAGTCGGGGGAAAAGCACTTCATTGGGGGCATATGGAGTGATTGTCGGGGAAATTATTTTCTTGCACCCCCCCACCGCCCAATTCCACAATTCCTGTGGGCACGCCACTGGCCGGAGGGGGGGGGGCGTGCTGTCACTCCCACATGGTCTGCTACCCACCCGTGTCCAACAACCTCAGAAAAACACCCTAAACGGCGTAACCGACATAACCAAATTTGCAACCCTAAATGGCGTAACGCATGAGAAAAGCTACGTACCGTAAGTGGCGTGACTCCTATGAAATCCACCAATTCTGATATCCTTAGTGGCGCGAACAATGAATCCACTAATTTGATACCCTAAGTGGCGTAAAGAGTGAAATCAACTAATTTAATACCCTACCCAAGTGTCCTTCTCATCTAAAACATTATTGTACATTGCACAACCCGAAGAGGTTCACTTAATAATTCATTTATAATTTTCCTAATTAACAAACGTTCATTTTGGAGATGTTAATAGAATAGATCTACTCAAATTTACACCCCAAAAGGGCGAAATCTACATAACCAAATTAGTAATCCTAAATGGCGTGACATGTAAGAAAACGCTACCCTTAGTGGCGATTGCCAGCGAATGGTGTTGAAAAAGCTACCCTTTTGCATAAGACGTCGACGTCGACCCCTTTTCGACGCTTTTTCTGGACGCTGGTGCACGCGTAGCACGTCTTGTGGAGAGCGACCCCCCCCCCCGGGCGATGTACACCCTTGCCACACCCCCGGGGGGGGGCACTCGACTTACAATGTGCCGCACCGAAGTCGAAAATCGGGGGCTCTGGAACTGGCTTGAGCGAAAAATGGGGGTCTCCGGAACAGGAGCTAAGGCTTCACAAAACCTCAAAATGCTATGCTCCGGAACTACAAAGCGGCGAAGTTCCGGCGCGCCAACAGCGCGCCGTGCTGAAAGGGCAATGCTCTGCGCGACGCGGCCGAGCAAAAAATCAGAAGCGAAACGGCAAATTTGGGGATCTCTGGAACTGAAAAAGTCAAAAATTTTCAGTGCCTTCTGAAATTGTGATGCTCTGGAACGGAAATTTGGGCTGAAAATGGGGGTCTCAACCGCGGCACATAGGTATCACACAATACTAATAAGTGTCCCCCACCCGCAACATGCACCCCAGATAAAGTTCAGATAATTATTTATCGTTTATTTCCGAACTCACTGGCTTCGTGCAGAGCATTATCTGTCATTCTCAGCCCGTCACACGTGAATAATATTCCAAAGGTCATTGTATTGTTATTGCTGCAATAACAGTGCATGTTCTACATCTAATCTCAGTATATAATTGCCATGTATAGACGAGGTATTAAATGGTAATTCAATTTGCAAGTTGTGACCTCGACGCTTTTATATTGGCATTCACTTGAACTCATTATCATTATACAGATGATATCCCAATATCCGATATATCCAATGTGTATATGATATTTACACTGCAGGGTATTCACTGCAAATTTGAAGACACGGCTTCGCAGTAGTCTTCAATTTGTTCGAAGTGCAAAATTGTTTTTCTTTACGTCTGTCATATCACACGGGCTGTTTATTTCTTGATTATTCGTGGAAGGATTAAAGCTGACGGATCACGTACATTCATTCACTATCCAACGCACACGAGGAAATTGTAAGTATAGGCCTACACCACTCGTATTTATATCATTTGACATTATAGAGGTGCAGTAGAAAAGTATAGTATGTAGTATAGCAGTAGTAGTAGCAGTAGTAGTATAGTAGTAGTAGTAGTAGTAGTAGTAGTAGTAGTAGCAGTAGTAGTAGTAGTAGTAGTAGTAGTAGTAGCAGTAGTAGTAGTAGTAGCAGTAGTAGTAGTAGTAGAAGTAGTAGTAGTAGTAGTAGTAGTAGTAGTAGCAGTAGTAGTAGTAGTAGCAGTAGTAGTAGTAGTAGAAGTAGTAGTAGTAGTAGTAGTAGTAGTAGTAGTAGAAGTAGTAGTATAGTAGTAGTAGTAGTAGTAGTAGTAGTAGTAGTAGTAGTAGTAGTAGTAGTATAGTAGTAGTAGTAGTAGTAGTAGTACTAGTACATGTAGTAGTAGGACAGTGTAGTAGACATAGTAGACGAAGAAGTACCAAGGCGGTATCCTTGGTCGTATACAGATGCCATAGTAGAAGTAGTAGTGGTGTAGTATAGTAGTAGACGAGTCGTAGCAGCAGTAGTAGTAGTAGTAGTAGTAGTAGTAGTAGTAGTAGTAGTAGTAGTAGTAGCAGTAGTAGTAGTAGTAGTGTAGTACTGGTGGTGGTTGATGGTGGTTCATTGTGCTTGTGGTGGCAGTGCATGGTTCTGTTGGTGATTGCGGTAGTTTCATGCAGTAGTGGTAATTGTTGTGGTTATGATCGTGTTTGCTGATTGTGGTAGTTGCATGCAATTTATTTTTTGCGGTGGTGGTTGCCTTGTGTTCCTGCAGGTGTTGTGGTGATGGTGGTGGTGGTTGTGTTGGTAGTAGTTGTTGTGGTTAGGGTGGTGTGAACGCGGTGGTAGGCTGTATTGTTTGTGGTTATGGTGGTGGATGTGGTTATGGTGTTTGATGTTGGTGATAGTGTTGTTGTCGTTGTTGTTGTTGGTAGTGGTGAGTGGTGGTAATGATGGTTGTGGAGGTGGTTGTGGTGGTGATCGTGTAATTGTATAGACATAGCCTACAGTTGTTTTTTTGCAGACTACAGGCACATCCCTAACGTGATTACAATTTGTTTATTTTTAAACACCATTTATTACTTGTTTGTAATTTGGGCCCTTCATTTTCTTTCAAATATCCATAACAATGGCACCATGCACTGTTTATACGGTAGGAAGCAGGGTTGCCAGGTTTTCCGATTCTCAAAACGCCAAACTACATGCCAAATTCAGTGAAAAAACGCCATATTTGCACTTGATGCATTTTATGGGCAGCACATATTGAATGTGGTTAGAAATAAGGTTGTAATCAATTTATAACATACACCTTTGCAGAGACTCCTACCCCAAACACCTTCTGAGCGGGAGATTCTCGTCGCGCCGAGACCTCACCCCCCCCCCCCCCCCATCAAACGGAGACTCCCTCGACTTATATGTGCGCGTAGCCCACATCACCGGCGGAAAGTATGAAATTCCTTGCGGCCGGAGGCCATTTTTAGGGTTTTAGAAGCTTGCTGTCTTAGGCTTATTTTTTAACATATGACAAAACTAAATGGGGTCAAATCCACTGATTCAGATTCATTTCTTTTCAAAAAGGTGGTTGGGCGGGAGAAAAAAAAGAGAAACACAGCTAGGGCGGGAGAAATTCAAACTCAAGCGGGAGGTCGGGAGATTTTGTGAAAATGGACTCAAAGCGGGAGATCTCCCGCCGAAAACGGGAGAGTTGGAGTCTGTGCCTTTGAAACCTCTGCCGCAGCTGAAAATAGGGAGCTTTCGATTCGCGACGGTAAGCAAAGAGGACGGCGGGTTCGAGCGTGCAATCGATCTGCGCATGCGCGAACCCGCAAAACGTACCGTCCCCTTCTAGAAGACAACCGTGCTCGGGCAAATTAGCGTTCGTTCCGTAAAGACAACGGTAAAGACGTATACACGTGTATTGCGTATTTAGAGCGCGTTTGAGCATGGCGTGTAAGCAGCATCATACAGTCAGTTTTGTTTCTCTCATTTCCTCTTTCATTTTACCTGTCCTCCTTTTTTTTATTTCTTTCTTCCTTTCTTTCTTTCTTTCTTTCTTACTACCTGTCCTTCGATCCTTCCATTCTTTCTTTCTGTCTTTCCTTTCTGTCTGTCTTTCCTTTGTATGTTTTTTTCTCTATATTTCTTTTTATCTGTCTTTCTTTGGCTCTCGGTCTGTCCTTCCTTTCTTTCTATCTGTCTTTTCTTTCTTTCTTTCTATCTTTCTTTCTTGCTATCCGTCTTTCCTTGCATTCTATCTGTCTGTCTTTCCTTTGTATGTTTTTTTTCTTTATTTCTTTCTATCTGTCTGTCTTTGGCTCTCTGTCCTTCCGTTCTTTCTATCTGTCTTTCCTTTCTTTCTTTCTTTCTATCTATCTTTCTTACTATCTGTCTTTCCTTGCATTCTTTCTATCTGTCTGTCTTTCCTTTGTATGTATTTTTTCTTTATTTCTTTCTATCTTTATTTCTTTGGCTCTCTGTCCTTCCTTTCTTTCTGTCTGTCTTTCTTTCTATCTATCTTACTTTCTTACTATCTGTCTCTCCTTGCATTCTTTCTATCTGTCTGTCTTTCCTTTGTTTCTGTTTGTTTCTCGTTTCTTTCTATCAGTCTTTCCTTTCGTTATTTCTGTCTGTCCTTCTTTTCTTTTTGTCTGTCTTTCCTTTCTTTCCTTCTGTCTATCGTTCTTGTCTTTTTTTGTATTTCTTTTTTTATCTTACTTTCCATTCTGTCTTTCGTTTCTTTCCGTCTTTCCTGTTTTTCTTTCTGTCTGTCTTTCCTTCTGTCTTTAATTTCTCACTTTCTCTCTGTCCTTCCTTTCTTTCAATCTTTCATTTCTCTCTGTCTTTCCTGTCTTTCTTTCTATCTTTCTTTTTTATATACTTTCGTTTCTGTCTGTCCTTCCTTTCTTTCAATCTTTTCTGTCTTTCTTTCCATCTTACTTTCCTTTCTGTCTTTCCATCTTATCTGTCTTGAATCTGTCTTTCCTTCCCTTCTGTCTTCAATTTCTTTCTTTTTATCTGTCTTTCCTCTTTCCTTTCTTTCTTTCTTCCTTTCTTTCTTTTTTACTTTCTATCTGTTTTATTCTCTTTCTTTCTGTCTTTCCTGTCTCTTTTCATCTTGCTTTTCCCTTCTTTCTTTCAATGTCAAGATGTCATGTTTAATATTCACATCGCTTGATGATTTCGTAATGACGTCATAATCTGCAAGGCGTTTATTTGCACTTCATGCACTAATCCGCGTACGTCCCCGTCGTCAGATCGAAAGCGCTTAAAAATCAAGACGGTAATTGTGCGCGAGGACGGTCATGGTCGGTTGAACTCGCCGTACTCTTTGCTTACCGTCGTGAATCGAAAGCTCCCTAATATGAGTGCCGCGGGGGCGGTTTACGCGCAGCCAGATTTTGCACGTGTAGAACATGCGCACCGCTACTTTTAGAGTTTTGTGGCACCAATTTTACTGAAAATCCTCAGAAAATCGGGTTTTATATTGATTTTTAGACATGCCATTGTAAAATGCCAAACGACATAAAAAAAACCCGCCAAATTTGCTGTTTTTTGGCATTAAAAACGCCAACCTGGCAACCCTGGTAGGACGATTGCGCTATAGCTTTGACTGTCTTGGGCGTGTGTGTGTGTGTAAGGGGGGGGGGGCTTGCTTTTTGTGGGGGCACAAAGAATTAATATTTTATATTTTATATTTTATTCTATATTTATGCTGGGAAGTTTTCTCTCTGGGAGGCACGGTCACTATATAATTACACTAAAACCGAGTTTTAGCTCCTAAAACATCTAAAAACCTCAGCAAAGTGTAGGACCTATACTTGATAAAAGGGTTTTAGATGGAATCTTCTATATATAATAACACTGTATGTAGTTTTACATAATGTTAATTTTTAGGCATGCAGAAGAGACGCCCTGCTATTAACTGGTCTGATATGTATTTTAGAAAATTG
>JZLH01S0632879.1:19144-30344 GCA_001188425.1 Eucidaris tribuloides | reverse complement strand
ACTAAATTACAGTTTGGTATTGATAATGAAGGGAAGTAATGGACTTGCACATCCCTGACACAATCTCTAATTTGCGTCCATATTAAGGCTTACCCTCTGTGATCTCTGAGAAGGCGTACAGACCCTCCCGGTCCTCCCCCTTGTCGCACAACTGCTGGATAAACACGTCATCTACTCGAGTCATGTGAGAGAAGGAAGCCACAATGGTGTTCTTGAATCCGAGTTTCTTCACTTCGTTGTAGATCTCCCATTTGCTCTCGATGGTGTGACCTTTCAGCTGGCCCACGGTGCTCTCACGGATGGAGTTGTCCAAGACGAATATGTCTAAATCCTTGAGGACCTCATACTTCTTGGTCTTCCTTGCCAACCTTCTCCTGAAATCAGACACCAGATCATCGTACTTGGACATGTTGGCTGACAGAAGAATCCTACGGAGCGTGATGCGGAAAGTCAGATAGTCAGATAAGACAGGATAGCTGTGTTTTATGTAGAAATAAAGGTAAAGGTAAAGGTGAGGGTTTATCGTCTTGTACCACTGTAGAACCGTGCTCACACGACGTCACACATTTGGGGAAATAATAGATATATAATATGACTATTTCCTCCTGCAATCCAAAATAATAATAATAATTTCTTTTCTAAAGTGTAGTCTTGATTAGTAACCCGTTTTCATTAACAATCGTCAAATGGAAAAAAAAGACAATAGAGTTCAATCAATATGATTTCCGACATAATTTGCATCACCAGTCCGCCCAGATTGTTTATTTTGAGTAATACTGTATAAGTAGCAGCAGCTTTTGTGATCATCATTGCTTTTATTTATCGCACCGATTACTAGTCTATAAACGAAACCTGATAGAAAGGGTAGAAAAAACCCAAAGTTACCTAAATATTTGGTGATATAACTGCTTGAACTATAACAATAACACATGTGACTTGTAATGCCCCAAATCCACTCTGTAGAGTGCTCTAGACGC
Source organism: Eucidaris tribuloides (assembly GCA_001188425.1). Taxonomy (NCBI): domain Eukaryota; kingdom Metazoa; phylum Echinodermata; class Echinoidea; order Cidaroida; family Cidaridae; genus Eucidaris; species Eucidaris tribuloides. The sequence continues at coordinate 29,367 of JZLH01S0632879.1, read as the reverse complement.
AGCGTTAAAAAGTAACAAATGAGGGAGTAGAAGTACAAACGAGTGTAAAATCAATAGGAAGCATTGAACAAATAATATCTTTTCCTTCCCATTTTCGTCACTATTAAATTTATTTTCACCCACTTTCAGTTAAGCTTTGTCTGCAGGAGAGCGGAGCATGTAAATGCCATTTTCAGTGTGGTCATTTGCCTTTTCAATTCGTCATTTCACAAGTCTCAGATATTTTCAATTTAGAATGATAAATTGTCATTACAATTCGTCCGCGTTGGCGAACGACCGACAGATATTAAAACCAAATTCCTCTATCTTAAGGAAAATTTATAAACTATGATCTAAATTGGTCCCATGATAATGAATATTTGGATAAACGGAACTGAATGAAATTCTGACAAAACTATTGGCAAAAAACACTCAAAAATAACTGTGACAGACGATTTGAAATTGTGAGTAACGAAACTTCTTAAAGGTAAATGACATGATTGGGGTAGTCCTAAACTTGGGCTGAAACTACTATAGAAAAAAAGTAAACTATGCAAGGATTCTCCTGTGAAAATCTTGTAGTCAAACGTTGACTCATTCTAAAATAACTCCCCTTGTGGTATTGTGTGGCTCCTTATGGATCTTACAGTAGGTATATATTTCAACTGATTTGGTTCTTGAGAAATTTTCAAGTGTTCCCAATCATGTCAACCTTTAACAGTTCGGAAAAGTTGTCAAACTAATTTAGTTTTCAAAGACAAAATTCGATTTAGCATTAATTCGCATCACCCTGGCATTCCGAGGTGAAGCTGTATTGACAGTTTATTGTTGGATGAAGCAGTTGCATGAATAGGCAATTCATCACCACTGTTTAACATTAAAAGTGTGAGTATTTAAAATTACTGAAGCAAAACTCGTGAAATTTTAACGTGACCTGCACAACTTAATTGATTTTCATGGACGCCAATATGAGAACAGTACTACTACTTAAAGATAAGATCAAGTGATTACAGAACAAGATAACTTTAATATCAACTGTTATCAAACCATATATGAACATATGATATTCTTAGAATGTTATTCTATATAGTACAGAATACAGTAATTGAAAAAAACACTTCGATTTTCACAAAATCTCTGATCAGTGAGAATAATGGGTGGTTACAAAATATACGTATTAACATTATAAATCTTTTAAGAGACGGAATAATTGGAAAAGGTGAGTTTTAAGGAGTGATTTGAATGTGTCCACAGAAGGGGCTTCACAAATGTGTGGAAAAGGGAGCTGGCTGGTTCCAAAGTACAGGAGCAAAAGCAGAGAAGGCACGATCGCCATGTTATGTTGTCACAGTTCGAGGTCTGGGAGACAACTGAAGATGGGCAGTGGAAGAAGAACGGAGACGTCTGGCAGAAGAGGATGTTGAGGTGGAACGAAGGGATAAGGTCCTGATACATATCAAGTTGGACACGCTGTATAAGTAATATATTTTCCTTGTGTGTTTTCTTTGGGCCCTTAAGTCCGTCGTTATAAAACAAACATAAATCATTCTTTCTAGCACTTTGATGATGGGTAATCGACACGACCCAACTTTCATTTATTTAACAAGAATATTGAAGATCACGGTCAGATTGACGATTAATGCTTTCTACGTTTCTATGGCATAACCATTAAAACAGCAATTTCTTTCATTTTTTTAACATGAGGGGAAGCCGTTACAAAAAAACCCCAATTGCTCCCGATATGAATAGTATATAGAATCCTTTCTGGAATTTGTGAGTTTATAGGAAATGTGCCGTGCGAGCCAAATCTTCAAGAAGTTTTGCGAGAAGTAAATCTTTTCAAAGTTTTACGCCAGTGTGAACGGCCGAACCAAACTTCGCGAAGTCTTCGAGAAGTAAACTTCGCGAAGATTTGTCATGTGAATGCACCTATTGAGTTTATAGCCCTTCCATATCCTTTGTCATCAATAGAATCTTTGCGTCCTTTTGAGTCCTACCTAAGAACAGATTTGGGGTTAAATTCCCTCTAGAATTCCATGCGTGTCATTTGAATAGGAATGAATGGGTGCATATTTCTGCTTCGCATAATGCAAGATATACATATAGAGTGCGATCCACATTTGGTACACATACAGCTCTGCACGCATGCCAATGTAATATCTAAAGGAAAATTGAGGAATTTATCATTTTCCCAAAAAGCTTCCCCACGGCACGAGCATTCGTGCCCGTAATTTTGTATACTTACTTAATGACACAGGCAAACAGTGTGGGGCTTCAAATTTAAAAAATAAAATGTCAAACTTTGCTATCTGAGCTATCTAGAAGTTTTAGAATGGACAAATAAACACCCTAGAATACAAAAGTTTGGAAATTTATGCTGGCACTAAAAGTGTCGGGGGGGGGGGACTCCCGACATTTTTGACTATATTTTACATTATAAGCTCCAAAGGGTTAAAAGAGGTATATGAGTTATAAGCCTCATCGAAAGAGTGACGTCTGCTCTTCAGATGAGTTAACACGTGTAGTTATAAGGGCCTTATTTAACCTTTAGATGCTATAATGTAAAATTTGGGGGGTCCCCCGAGCATTTTCATTATTATAAAAAAAACTAAAGACATTCAGAATCTATTATTGCAGGGGTTATGACTTTGGGGCATAAGCTTCAAATAAAAAAATCCCCAAAACTAAGCTGGCTTTAAGTCTTGCAGGTCACGTTAAAATTTCGAGTTTTTGCATTCAGTAATTTTTAATACTCACAGTGTTAAACAGTGGTGATAAATTCTCAGCTGCCTACACTGCTTCTATCAACAATAAACTGTTATACAAGCTGTCACCTTGGAATGCAGCCGGTGTGAATGCTGAATTAATGCTAATTCGAATTTTGTCTTTGATAAGCTAATTAATTTCGACACTTTTCCGAACTGTGTGATTGGGAAACCTTAAAAATGGCTCAAGAACCAAATCAGTTGGAAATATATACCAACTGTAAGATCCATAGGGAGCCACAATACCGAACCAAGGGATATTGACATAAGTTATTTTAGAATAGTCACGGTTGACTACAAGATTTTCACGAGGAGAATCCTTGATATAGTTACTTTTTTCTATAGTAGTTTCAGCCCAATTTTAGGACTACCCCAATCATGTCGTTTACTTTAAGAAGTTTCGTTACTCACAATTTCAAAACTTCTGTCACAGTATTTTTGAGGTTTGCAATAGTTTTGGTCAGAATTTCATTTAGTTCCGTTTACCAAATATTCATTTATCATGGACCAATTTGGATCATAGTTTACAAATTTCCTAAAGATAGAATGAATTTGGTTTTAACATCTTCGGTCGTCGCCAACGCCGGACGGAATTGTAATCGACAATTTATCATTCTAAATGTGAAAATATCTGAGACGTAAATGACGACATTGAAAAGGCAAGATGACCACACTCGAAATGGATTTACCATGGTCGCCTCCTGCAGACAAAGCTTAAACTGAAAGTGGGTGAAAAAAATTAAAGACACTATATAACACTGCTGGAAGAACGTTTAAAAAATTGCTTAACTGGCTATCTGACATATCTGGCAGTGTTTGAATGACAAATAAACCCCTAGAACACAAAAAGTTTGCACAGTTATGCTGCCACTAGTTACAATATGTGCAGATACAAATTGGCACATTAATTATATCGCGGCGATATGAAGTTCACAACACAGGCAGTATATGGAGAAAAGCTGGAATTTGGGGGGGTCTCTCAGATGATTTTCACATTAATTTTTTTAGAGCACTTAATGATTGCTTTTACACTGCAATGTTTTCAGGGCGTTCATTTTAGACTGTAATCAAAGACACTAGTAGGCATGGGGAATCATGAGCGCAGATTTTTTAACTGGAAACATTGTTATACAGTTCCTTTAATATGACGAAAATGGTAAGGAAAGGATATTATTTTTCAATGCTTGCCTATTGATTTTACACTGTTGTGTACTTTCTACTCCCTGATTGTTACTTCTTTAACGCTGCGTCGTAGAGCCACTCTACAGAAGTGGATTTGGGCATTACAAGCTCACATGTATTATGTTATATTCAAGCATTATTATCACCAAATATTTAGGTAACTTGAGTTTTTCTACCCCACCCATTTCTCATCACGTTTCGGTTTATAGACTAGTAATCGCCGTGCGAGAATATAAACAAGGATGATTACAAAAGCTGCTCCTACTATACAGTATTACTCAACATAAACAATCTGGCGAACTTGTGATGGCCAAATTATGTCGGAAAGCATATTGATTGAACCTATTTTTTTTTTTTCATTTGACGATGTTAATGAAAACGGAGTTACTAATCAAGACTACAATTTAGAAAAGAAATTATTATTATATTTTTGGATTGCAGGAGGAAAATAGTCATATATATATCTATTATTTTCTACATAACACACAGCATCCTGTCTTATCGACTTATCTGACTTTCCAGTCACGCTCTCGTATGATTCTTCTGTCAGCCAACATGTCCAAGTACGATGATCTCGGGTCTGATTTCAGAAGAAGTGTTGCAAAAGCACAAGAATATGAGTGTCCTCAAGATCATCACATATTGGTCTGGACACTCCACTCCGTGAGAGCCACCGTGGCGCCAGCTGAGAGGTCACACCATCGGAGAGCAAATGGGAATTCTACAAACGCAAGTGAAGAAACTCGGATTAGAATAGAAAACCAAATCGGTGCTTCCTTCTCTTCACATGACTCGAGGTTGATGACGTGTTCATCCAGCCATGTGCCGACAAGGGGGAGGACCGGAGGGTCTGTACGCCTTCTCAGAGATCACAGAGGGGTAAGCCTTATATGACGCAAATTAGAGATTTTCGAGGAATGTGCCAAGTCCATTACTGTCCCTTCATACAATACCAAACTTAGTTTAGTACTTACAAATGGTGTGTTTGAAATTTGAGATCTAGTACGTCATGAATTTGTGTTTTATCAGAAAAAGCTCAATAACGACATGTTACCAGAATGTTGTTCCTTTCCGCTGAGTTTAAAATTTATCCTCAAATTGTGAATGGCGGTTATGTGCACCTCGCAAGACCAACGGAGCGCACTTGATTGGTTAAACGGCTAACCTCCTCTGCGACCTTCGGCTTTTTTAATCGCGATCGGACAATTTTAGGAACAGCCCGCTGCACGTCACGTCACCGGAAATTTATTTTGAAAAGACTTCAGAGCTCATTTGAAAAGGATGAAGTTTAACCGTCCAGATTTTTCACCAAACTAATATTTAAGCCAGTCTCTATGGGAGGTGTTCATTTATATTTAATCTTGATATTGGATATGCATTCAGCTGATTCATTCATTTAGATGTTTTTGACGTACAAATCAATGACACCAATCTTTTAAAGGAAAAAAATAAAAAAAAAAAAAAAAAAAAAAAAAAAAAAAAAAAAAAAAACGCAAGTCCCCTGTAATATGCATAAGTGCTGTGCCGTAATAAACCGATGCCATGTAAATCATCAGATTTCAAATTGACATATTGTGGTTGTTTTATATTACAATAAGAAACTTGGAATTATAATTACTCAAATAGTAAAAATTTTCTTAGCTAATGTAACAAACATCTTCCCAAGTGTAGAATATTTCAACCGTTTAATGTTTAGTTCAAATGTTTAATTTTTCCAGGCAACTTAAGAACAAAGTACCCGACACAGAAAGTACCCGTTGGTTTTACGGAAGATGCAGAAGTTGGTTGCTACAATGTCATCTGTTTGAGCGCGATCTGCGATTCTTGTGATACGACTTCGACAAGTTCCCCATGTCCAGCATGCTTGCCCTGCTTGAAAAGGGATCACATGGGGTCACAAACTTACATCGAAAGCAAGGTGTTCATCATCTTCCGTGACTACCGGATGTCCGATGCCCGACCAGCCGAGCGAGTCTTGAGAGTGGATTTCCTCGCCATCTCCCGGAAAAATCGTCCGTCGGTCTGATGTTTCGAGACTCAAGAGGAAAATCCCTGCCCGAGAGTGCGCTTTCATATGCGAAGTACATCCGTATATTTAGACAATAATCTAGTATGGGAACCACACTCCTGCGTCCACGGTGCCTATTCTTAAAAATTCTGATACGTGCGATGCAATTCAGCCTTTGAGTATTAGTATCATGAATTATAACCTCATTTAATGAGATATGGATGTCCTAAGTGCCATCTCTTCTGTAGTGCTAAATCATTATAAATCATCATAGGTTGTTTGCTGTGTTAAAATTTTACGAGTGATTATATTGTACGGAAATGTCTTTCAGCACGGGGGGCCACATTATCTCGGCATTTCTCATTGCGGAGTTTCGCGGAGGGGCAATCCCCGCTGCGTGCACCCTGGAGTGTTGAAACACGCCGGGGGCATAACTAAGATGATCTTGAAAAAGAGTTCAAGGCTGCGAATACCTTGAGATCAGCTGCCCGATCAGTGCTGACTTAAAATCACTCACGGGGAAGGACCCGCCCACATCATAGCGAGGCCAGTATACGGCTTTCCAGAGCCCTAAGACTTTGTCTTCGACCTTGAACAAGGAAGAACTTTGATCTGGCATCTTTCTTCGGGCAGACGCCGCCTGTGCGTATAACCACTCTCTCCTCCCCGGAGTATATCCGCACGAAACTGGTGAACATCTATAAAAGCGTGGACGACCCTCAGTTCACCATGAACAGGCAACAAAGATGAAGGAATGAGTGCTGGAAGACGCTCAGAAACAATAGGTAACTTCCCATTATTGGTAGCCCACTAACGGGTCCATAGAAAAGAAAACCAGGCCAGGTACATAATTTGAAAAGCATAATACTGTATTATCGTCTTTAGTTTCAATGGTCCCATCACAGTGGTAAGTGTCAGACGCATAGTCGTTTGAAATGAGGACTGTTAGATATAAAACCCTGAAGTGAAGAAAGTCAACAATGTACAGACTATTGCGCGGTATGCCCTTTTCCTGATGGAAAGGTGTTTGCATGATTGACGTTTTTTTTTAAATATAAATAACCATCGTCTGGGACCAACTACCCCCCCCCGCCCACCTGGACAGGATGATTACCCTAACTAAATTCACCCCTCAGGCAGCTACCTCTAGGACAAGCCGCCCCCCCACAACTACCCCGAAAACTAATCCCTAGGGCAACACCCTAAAAGGACATCTACCCCTGAAATGCTACCCAGTAACTACCCCTCAGGCCAAAAAGCCTCTTGGCTAGGTCAACAACTCCCCACATATACCCCCGACAACTACGCGTCTAGCTAACTACTGTAGGTCCTAGAGAGTTGCTCGTCCTTGGAAGTTAGTCGTGGGAGTAGTTGCTCTTAGAGAGTGGCTATGCTAGCGGTGGTTATCTGGGGGGTGCTCAAGGGGCTCACACCCCCCCCCCCCTGATATTCATGTTAAAGTTTGATCCTTACCCGCATTTCTTCCCACACTTTATTTTATGTGTCGGACATTACCGTGTCTGGCATTACAGTATTAATATACTTATCACAACAATGCTGCAATTAAGGTTTGGTATCTTTCTTTTTAATAGGAAGGAAATACATGAGTCTTGCGGTCTAGCTATGCTCTTTAATCGAGCTGCTGTTTCTTCTTACTGACAAGATGAGCAAGCGATTGAGGACATGGAATTGGAAAAGTGCCGCATGAGACAAAACCCATCGCTGCAGATTCGAAAACAGGGGATACTTGACCTGAAGGACGAGCGCTCAAGGAGACAACATGCTGGAATTTGATTCCTTCTACAACGGCCTTCATGGCTCGTACTTTCGCTGCTACCGTCTCCGACACCAAGAGGGCGCTTGCAGGCCATTGACATGGATTCTGATGCGGTAACTGGAATGAGTTCCTGGTCTACCTAAAGTGCCCTTCATCAAATCAGACATCGAAGACGCCCGAGAAACCCTGGATGCTTACACTTCGCGCAGCAAAGGCTTGGATTCCCGCATGCGTGATGAACAGATCAACAAAAAATAAATAGCTAGACAACTAGACGTTTTATATATGCGGACATGTTAAAAGAATCACAGACATTACGGGCGTTAACTATGTAAGTTGTGACACACTTGTTCATAGAAAGAAAACAATCATACTGTATACTTTTCATTGAGTCAATCAGATATGGCAGCTGAACTTTAGTGAGCCCAATTTCTAAGCTCACTCCCCTACCTTTCAAGTGTGTTATCCCTTTATATCACTAATACGAGGGACGGCTGAAATGTTCAGTTAGGTTGACTAAAATAAGTTAATGCAACTGCAAGAAAGAGTATAGTCAGCATTATTCAACTCTTTCTATACTAATGCATTGTTCTCTTACAATTTTTTTTTTCAGTATTAATTATTCTACATTGACAGTTGAGGTTTTCTGAAGATATATATTAGTATTTTTTTGGCAGAGACCTAGCCCTTCTAGACAGAAGTCACTCTTTCCAGGATCTTCTGAGATTCTTTCGCAGTCTCTCTGCCTTTGATAAGACAACATTTTTGATTGTGGTTTTCAAACGGCGACCATATCAGGGGGTGTTCATAAAGCTGCTTCTAAGTTACGAAAATTTACCACACTGGTGAAACCTTCTTGTGCCCATGTAAATGCATGGGGAAACTGATAAGCACCCAAGAAAGTATCACCATCGTCCGTATAAAGCTTATGAAACACCCCCTGGGAGACTAGTCTTTGCGCATAAAAAAAAATCTTCCAAAAGACCATTTCAGACGATGGGCGCAAACTGCTCTCAGGAATCTATTCAAGTGGTAGGACATCCTATTTTGCATTCAGGTATGGTCCCCCCCCCCGTATACACAACACACACACACACACCACACACACACACACACACACACAACACACACAACACCACACAACATGAACAGAGCTGAGAGCATTTGTGCCATGATTCAAGGGCAATATTGTAATTTCCCTAATTCATAGCGCCAATATTAAGAGTAACTTAAAAAATCTAAATTTTAATCTTTAATTTCATAGCGCTATTATAAGATGTAATTAAAAATCTAAATCATATCTTTAATTCAAATAGCAAGTAATCATGAAAAACGCGTACTTTCAAAAAATATTAGTACAAAATTATATTAAAACAATTTCTAGCAATTGATATACAACAACACGAAGATCAGTGATGGTGGACACTAGCATCTTCCGCCGTTAAGCAGCGAATTTACACCGAATTAACGAGTTAAAAGTACAGCGTCTCTATTGCATAGCCAAAAAACTTGAAGTACAGTGGCGACGAAAGTATCGTCACGTTCAAATTGCTTCACATAAACCGTTCCTTGAAACGATGCTTCAAACGCGACGAAACGCAAATCCACTATCGTAGCAAGAATCGCGGTGTCTTACGTTTATTAAACAAAAATTCGATTTCTGGGACGCGTTTGCACGTGCTGCGGACGTGACGAACTTATTCGCCATTGTAAACTGCTATATAGAAGAAACATCAGCATCTTAAGGAACTTGGGAAGTAAGGAATTAGAAAAATTTACAGAAACCGCTTAGACATTTGAGTTTGAATTTAAAAAATCACTAACCTCGTCTTCTTTGCAGACTTATATGCTTCGTATGTATGATAGTCTGTGGACATTTGTACAATTAAACAACATGGTACCAATGCATGCCTAACTGTACAAATTTTATGCATAAATCTCATGCATACTCTCATTATTAGTGTCACACAATACCTGAAATAATACTCTGAACTGATTTAGTATTCAGTGGAGACCGGGCACTCGTTGTGCATTTGAATAATTCGAAGTAATTATGATCTTTATAAGTGATAATTTTGTGCTGCGCTGTTGGTGTGTTGTATTGATGTGGGTGTAACAACTTCAAAAAAATATGTATTGGGTAATAAATTGTATATAACAGAGTCTATGGATGTGTATTGTTTCTTTTTGTTGTTCGTTTTTATTTTCAGGTCGGATATAAGAGGAGCATTTGCAAAGAATATATTAGCCAAAGGCTACACCTTGTGGATCAGGGTTACTAAGGGTGCCGCAATATCTGCATTGTTTTTTCTTTGTTATTTCCACTTGTATAGACGGTTCCACAATGAATTATGCTCAATGACAAGTAATAAAAATATGCATCAGACCATGAACTCCCCACCCCCCCCACTGTTGCTCACGGTCTAGCTCACAGGGTACTATTCTTTGTCCTCAGCATATTTTTTTATGCAAACCTTATACATACATCCCACGTATTATAAGGTATTAAAGT
>JZLH01S0632874.1:24077-44921 GCA_001188425.1 Eucidaris tribuloides | reverse complement strand
AAACAAAACTAACGGTATTTGAAGGCTAAGACTATGCACTTGACGTTGACGTAAGTATCATGTCACACGAGTATTTTCTAATTGCCAAAGAGGGCGGTTTTAACTTGCACAATTTTTTTTTTAGATACACTGTAATAACTGTTGATTAGTTCATTTACAAATGGACAATGCAACTGTATAATGTTGACTAAACACTGCACGTCATCGGTCCCGGAGAATGGATGCTGAGATTTGGCGAACGTGAATTGGCTTATTGATATAATTTCCTCTCTCGTTCATTCCTGCGTAATAAATAAATTATCAGACAAATGGAATCAGATTTCAATTTGGAACAGTTGCATAGTCCACTTCTCACCGTATAATTATGATATAGGGAATACTTTCGTGCATTTCTGTTGCCTAAATAATCTCATCATCTTTAATACAGATAACAATCTTTTTTTTTTTAATATGGTGCAGTTTCCATTCAGATTTGGACAATTCAACATACAGTATATATGTATGAAATTATTTATCTGATAATCAAAGTCGCTTCCAAAAAAAATTGCAGTGAATGTTTAATAGCCCCATGGATTACGGATATGATAATATCCAATAAAGCGCCTGTGAAAACGCTGATAAATTAAATTCATCAAATATCGTGCCAGTATAATTGATTAAAAGTATCACCTTAAAGCATAATTTCGCATAACCGGGGAAAATATAACGCAACACAATTACATTAATAACACCGTCGATTGTGCCAATATTAAATTTCCTGCAAACAAATTGATTATAATACACAGCCAGGCTATACGAACCTAAATGTGAAGAAAAAAAATCCCGTAATGCTGAATGCGAGAATTAGCTTCATAAACATGACGTCAGAAGGCAACATCCAATGACAAGGCCGCAGGCGTTGAGATCCCTCGGAGTAACATATTTGGGGAAAAGTTTGATCAGTAATCGAAGCAGAATTGATCTTCTGCCAGTATACCATCATAGGGACAACCGGTAACAGCGGCAGCAGCGGCCCACGGAACATTGAGGCAGCTTCGTCGGGGAGACTTATTTCGAGTACCGCTTTTACTGCAGTGGGAAGGTATGTCTGTTATCAACATATGGGCAGAGGCACTGGGGCGCAGGGATATGTGTAGCCAGGACTGCATTTTTTTTTTATTTTTAGTTTCAATATTATTTACAATTTTATCATATAAAATTTGAATAATTTATTGTTAGGTAGTTTATAGGCTGATGAGCCTCCGGGCGAAAGAGTCTGTAGGATACAATAAAGCGTGATGACTTTACATACCCTTTCTGTGATTTCATTTAATTTTTAGTTCCTATAATGTCTTAAGATTAATATTTTTAGTTATTACAGTTCTAGGTCTACATACAGATTACATACAAAATTCAAAGTAAAATGTGAAATCGACTAGATGCACTTCTTAAAGTGATAGGCTAACATTGTGGAGCTTCAATTTAAAAAATTGTTAATTTTTTTATATCTGAACTACACAGTAGTGTTCATATGGACAAATAAACACCCTAGAATACAAAAGTTTGGAAAGTTACACTGCCAATGACAAGTTATGTATGAATAAACAAAACTCGGGGCGAGTTTAAATAGCCTAGTGTACACACAGTAAGTCTATGGGAGAAAATGTGCAGGTGAATCCGATCAACTTACGATTTTCACTTTTTTAAAGCACTAAATAATCATTTTGAAATACAATTTTTTTCAGGGCGACATTTTTAGACCTTATTAAAGACAATGGTAGCATGGGAAATCATGTAGCTCAGATTTTTTTAACTGTGGTGAATGTTAGCCAATACCTTTAAAGGAAGATGTAGCCAGCCAAAAAACAGGATTATGTTCAGAAACATAATGACATTGTGAGTATTGTGAGAATTATGGTACATGGTGATAAAGACAGCCTATATAAGGGTTGCTATGTAACACACCCTCAGCAAGGCCCTATAAATTAGTTAATTTGTGTTAATTTTATGTCTTTGCATGTTTCTTCCCGAGATAAAACTTACCGAAACAGCTATGGGGGGGGGAGCTTATCGATTCAAAAAGTGCATACATTACCACGGCGCGACTAACACACGTCGGGCGGCATGCATCGGTCACGCATGGTCAGCTCCACGCCAGTGCACGTGTGCGATCTGATTGGTTGGCAAAAACCCAAGATCTTTCTTAACTTATGCCTGTTAGTTGTTGGTTACATCTTCCTTTAAATATCAATAGCATGATAAACAAATCGGAAAGGTGGCATTTCAAATTACTTTTGCAGGGTTTAGCCTGTGAAACGAATTTAACTAATACAACAAATACATGTAATTCTCTTTTCAGGCATCAACTTGACAGTTCTGGATCTGTCATTGATTAGTGTGCCTCAACTTCTTGACTAAAAAATATGAACTTTGTAGGTAATTCACTTAATATTTCTAAACAGTCATATGTTCGCAGTAGAACGGCGTACATCTATACATTTTTTTGTGTTTTTATACGGAATACAAGTCTAATATAAACAAACAATGCATGTCATTTCATTACAAGATGTGTAGTTTCATTAAAAAACATAAATAATATGTTTTGTATTTAATTAAACTGCGTATATTTTGTTCATCATTTTTGTGTCTTTGAACGCAACGTGTTATCATGATGGTAATCATATTATATTTATTCTGCAACGCACAAGTGCCAAATTTTGAACAGTGTCTTTATGTACTTATCATTCGTTGGGTCAAAATTGAGGAAAAAAAAGATACGTAAATAAACATATTCCAATAGTTCAATATTTAGGATTCATACGATGTAAGCTTATTGTTCATACATTGGTCATTGTTATGAAACCAGACAAAAGATTCATAAAGATCTAGGGTTCTGTTATGTGAAGCAATTTAGGAAAACAATGTATCTTTCATTCAGGTTATTTGAATTGAAATTCACTGGAAAATGAAATAAGAAATAATCCTATTAGAAATAATTTTCGGGGGAAATTAAAATCAAAACTTCTTGAAGATTATAAATCATAATGTCATGATTAATGTCTTATCAATATATCTGATGTATACCGGTATTGTGTAAATGTTATTGTTTAATGTTTAATTCTTTATTTCCTATAACGTGGGACTAACCAGGATGCTATTTTCAGCTCCATTATTATGAAGAACCTTTGTTTATGTGTATATATACATTTGGTAAATGCTTCTATCATTATGTAAATACACGTATGTTGTAATTCAATATGTGTGTATGCATGTATTGTATAATGTTTATATTAATTGCAGTTTCATATTGAATTCAATTCCAATTCATATTCAAAATTTCAAATATAAAAGATAAATCATTTGTATTTGGGCAGTTGCTCAAGTTATATTTTGTAATGGTATTGCAGGTGTGACTATTAATATTATTATTATCATTGTTATTATTATTATTATTATTATTATTATTATTATTATTATTATTATTATTATTATTATTATTTTATCGGCCAAATCAAAACATACATCGAAACAATACAACAATATAAGCATTATCAAATTAAACAAAGCATGGGAGAATATTGAAATAATTGAAAACAGCCCACATGAACGCCGGGAAAGAAAAAGCATTAACTAATAACTCTGACCAGGGACATTTTTCCAATTCATGTGGCTGCATAATACATTTTAAAAAATAAATACATTGATATAACCAGGGCATGCATACTTTATATACCACATCGTGAAAATTTACGAAATACGTAACGAGTCAACGTGCAGGGTCTACTCCACTCATTGAAATTAAAGCAATTATACAAATAGAGATTAACGCCCAAATCAAATGGCGGTATGAAAAAGTTAAGAATGGAGTACGCGCGAGCACGCTAACATCAGAAATTACTACACCCATGCGCCATGAATTATGGAATATTTTGTTGATAACTTAAGTCTTCTCCTATATCGTCCAAATTTCAAGACAAAAGTGTTATTTTCAACAAAAACGCAGTAATGTGAAGTAATTTTTGGATTCATGAGATGACTAAAGTAAAAACTAAAATGCGTTTGAGCGTAATAACAATTATTTATTCATTTTTTTTAAATCCACAAAAATCATGAAAAAGTATTAAATTCAAGTAATTAAAAAAACAACACAGAAAACTGATAAATTTTGATCTAATGTCATTTATCACTAGATTAACATCAGAATAGTGTCTGTTACAAGTCTAATAACGCGCGTAACCACCACGTAACTCAACAACAACAACAACACCGCTATTTATAAACACAGGTTTTAGTGTCGAGTCGGACGCTACAAAATGCTCAAAATTCCTGAAATACTTAGATTATAATTGTTTCACCTGGGGCCTGTTGCATAAAACTTTAACCGGAGAAAAACTCCGGTTAAAATAACCGGAGTTTTTCTCCTATGGGAAAATGCATGGTAAAATCACGCTAACCGGAGTTTTCATATTTAACCAGAGAAATTTCTTCGGTTAAAGTTTTATGCAACGGCCCCCTGGGGTGAACAAATATTAATCTCAGACGTACCGTTCACGGAAAAAAAGACAACTTCTAAGATGTTTTTTTAAGTATTCCATAATTATGAGCATGAGTGTATAACAAAATCAACAATTAGGAAATGGCCGCGCAGCTGGAATATGTGACCCGTCACCACGAATCCCCAATGAATTCGCACTCCCCAAAATTTAAGGAAATCACAAAATATTGTATAATTGAGAATTTTGAAATAGAGCCCGACCGCTGCTCTGATTGAATAGCATTCGTCCAACTGGACTGGTGTAAGTTTTTCACCTGATAAGTTTTGATCAGTAGGTATTCAATTTTGAATACGTAAATTTGAAGTTGAATTGAACACTTTCACAGATTGTGAAATTTCATCCCCAATGTTTTGGTGAGACGTGGATATTCATTTACATTATGAACCATTTAAGTTTATATTTCAGATAAGTTCATTTCTTTAACAATCAAATCAGCAAAATCAGCTCAGTTGTTTATGGGTTTCGAAAGGCTTAATAATATATAGGAACCATCGACAAGACGCTCCCAGGGTTTCTACCCGCATAAAAAGGAATAGTGCAGGCCTCAAATGCCAGAGAACACTTAATTCATTCATTTAAGATTCAAGGACATTATTTTTGCCTATATACTGCCATATACTTTCTGATTCGATCAACATCAACAGCAACTATTGAAACCCATCACCTTAAAAAATGGGGAAACGAAAACGATTCGATGGTCAGTGATTTGTTAACGGAATTGCTAACAAGTCCCCATCCCCCCACACCCCCCAGAACAGGAATCAGCCTCGACAGCACTTGCTTTAATTTGTAAATCTAATTCTGTAAATGTCACTGAGTTTTTTTCCCCATTGTTTAAAGAAGTGTGATTGGCATCCACTCATTTTGGAGCTAAATTTTGGAGCTGAGATTTTAAGAGAGGGGCAAAAATCCGTCGTTTTGGAACTAATTTTTCCACTTTCTTAAAATTTTAGCTCCGAAATTTAGCTCCAAAAGGAGTGGTTCCTAATCACAATCCTTACGGAGTTGGAATTAGCTCCATGACATTTAGAGAGAACTGTTTTCGGAAGAAGATAACAACGCTCTGCCCTGTAATTGGGTCACGGATCAGACGAAAATGTGAACGTAGGGACTGATGCAATAGGGTAGCGTTATAAAGCTAATACAAACTCTTCGATCAAAATAATTGGGGGATTTAGATGTAAGTACATGTCGACAGGGAAAATGCAAATGTTGATTATTTTAACTATTGTGCCACATTCTGTACATTAAAGTACACGGAAATTAGCGATATAATTATAATAAGTTATGATATGGAACGCGATAATGATAGTCATATTGTTCAAAATGAAATATTGCACAAAATGTCAGGATCATCAGTCAATTTCCACATACGAATATGGCTCGAAATATCACTTACCTATTTTTTTCTTCAGTTAAAAACAACATTGGCCCCCTTTGATGGCAGTCTGAAGTAAAAGTCATTTGATAGATTGGCGTGGCCTCGGTGCATGTTCATTTATAGTCCGGAGTTAAATTGACAACTTTTCAATTATCTGAAATGTCATCGCGTCATTTTTTTTCATAGTCTAAATTGAACATAATTATATTCCAATTTGATATCGATTCACCAAATAACGGTCTTAATTGCGAAAAATTCTTTCCTTTTTTTCAAAACTCAAACAAGCAACTCGCGTACAATGATCCTTGCAACAATATTTGATAGGTCATGTCATCCAACAATTATACGATTCCAATTGAAGAACTGTTGTAAATTCCAAAAGCTTCTTGTTGATAGTGACATGATTGGGAACACTAGAAAATGCCTCAAGAACCAAATGAGTTGAAATATATACCAACTATACACCAGCTGGAGTGGATCTCCCAGCTGGAAAGATTTGTTTCTAATTTGTTTACTTAAGGGGAATCAAGCATGAACATGTTAGTATTTTAATTCTATCGGGGCTCGATAAAAATAGGACCCATAGAGAGCCACAAAGCAAGTTTGCCTGCCACGAGGGATATTGACATTAGTTATTTCAGAATGAGTCAACATTTGACTACAAGATTTTCACAGGAGAATCCTTGCATAGTTTACTTAATTCTAGAGTAGTTTCAGCCCAAATTTAGGACTATCCTCAATCATGTCATTTACCTTTAATCAATTCCACAAAAAAATAATGATTTTCCATGTCTCTTGAATATTTTTAGCACCATCAAATAAGCAATATTGCGTGTTTGACTTTCATTTCTTTCTGATTTATCATATAGGTGCTCTTGCGAAGAAAGATTTTTTTTCTCGCTCCAAAGTCATAAAAGTGCTGCTTTTGGAAATAAGCACTCAAATCCTAGTGTTGTGCATAGAACAAACAATACCAACATTAACGTCATATGGGCATACCAAGAAAACTGATTTTTTGTGTTCAAACACTCCTTTTGCCGAAAAAAACATCCCATTTTTCTCGAAAAATAAACACTCCTTAGAACGGAGCAAATTTGGAACAGGATGACCTTGTTTTCTTTTCATTATGCTTGTCGGCTTGCATTAGAGAGCTGAAGCAGATTTCAATTGAACAGATGACTTTTTTTTTCTTTAATTGCTAGTTGCTTCGCTTCATATATATATATATATTATATAATATATATATATATAATATATTATATATATATATATATATACGGATCATACGTTAGGGAAATCTTTTGTCTTCTCTCATGTTCAATATTCCCCCTAACGTAGATTCCTTCGCCTTAACGAATGATCTAGGTGTATATATTATTTTTTTTTTGTAGGGGGGTGGGGGGTTGGACGCATCTATTTTCTATGATAGAACCCTCCTCCCCCCCCCCCCTGAAAAAAAAACTGGTACGCCTATGGTTGACGAAATCCTTCCTCTTTTGAATAATGCCACTGGATTTATCATGTATGTGAAAATATTCATACGAAGTTTTCATTTCAAACCATTTACGTCTGTCTTCCATTGGCGTCACGTTACCTTGGGAAACCGTGTCGTGCAAATAACCATAATTACGTGATATAATTGATCCATTGGGAAATTCACTAATAGTTCATGTAGTAATTCATCTGCACTTTTGCTCGGTATTAGGCGAGGTTGAGGACGACTTGTCACGCTAACATCCATTAACGACCATTTGGAGACAAAAAGGGGCACTGACATTGGTCAATGTCGCGAGACAAAGGGACACTAATGGTACGGACATTGTAAAGTATTAGCGCCCTTGTGATTCGTGTCCTGTTAACTGTTTAGCGAACATGCGAGAAAAAGCTGTATTGAAATATAACATTCTTTCTAAATTACTTTGTCCCGTTGCCGAGTTTAATTATTTAAATCATGATACGTACATGTAAATCAATGTATCAAAATCTGCCACATTGGGGCAATGATTTGTGATTTTGCTAATACATACTCAAACACACAAACACGCACTACGCCAAATGAAAACGTAGGGAATGTATACACACAACGCATAACATGTATGTGTTAGAACATTTGGGCAATTCGCGAAAAATGTTACCGGAGCTCAAAATCATGAAATCTGTAATAATTCCAAAAATATATGTTCTACAGTGATAAATTTAGTATCATACAATTAGAACTCATCGAATTCTTAAATTTGAGTGGTATTTGAATACATTCGAAGTATATATAGACATACTTTTCTTCAAAAAACCAATTTTCCTGCAAAATTTTCTTTTGTTTTTTGAAAAATGCACAATCTTTGAGTCTCATTATTTCACATTCAACATCACTTCAGAATTAATTTATAGTAGTTTATTGTTAAGAAAGGACCAAAAATGACTACCATTAGCTTTACATTAGTTATCAAATGTTTTTAAGTATAAATATAAGGACCTAAAAAAGTGGTCCGAGGTGTAATGTCCGTAACGTTAAAAATGTAATGTCCCTAACGCAACATTTATGGTCCTGTATGGGATATACTGAATCTGTTGTATCTAATTATCATCCTACAACTTAAACAGGTCCTCAGCACCCATTTGAAAAGAAAATTGGCTTCAATTCATGCTTAAGCTCACAGAATTTTTGACAAATGCGTTGGTAGGTGAAAAGTCATGTCCAAAAAATGTAATGTCCGTAACGACAAGCATTATGTGTAATAACTACCAAACGATAAATAGAAACTACTTCAAATTTAAACTGTTAATACTTCAGGGAGACCTGTGTGAGATTACTACAATTAGGTTCAGAATGGTAATGATGGTTTCTAGAAATAAGCCCCCAAAGTTGCGAAAAAATGTCTGAATGTAATGTCCGTAACGCTGGAACTGTCCATTTGTGATAATCTAACCCCTTTAATTCTGGTTTTAAAAATAGATCAGCACCTGCATATACATTTCCCGCGCACGCACGCACATAGAACATGCACACAATCATAATTCATAGACATATCACACATCGCTTGATACAAGTTTCGCAATTTCCAATCAAATTTCAATTGTGGCGATATTCCATGACTTGTTACGCTGTTCTATTTTTCATTGCTCGCATTTCCGTAATTTACTAAAATTTGTGCTCGTAATTTCCATACCGAGAAATGAGCGTATCGAGTAATCCAATTTATAACAAGTTTAAGATCAAGTTCAATTTATTTGATTCCATTCATATTTACAATAAAAACTAACATCATTCCTATTTACATTAAAAACACAGAGGATATAAAATACATACAAGTTACAACATATAAATTTCAATACACTTTCACCTCTCACAAAAGCTTCAGGGTTGAAAGGTCAAGTTTCCATTACTCACTGGATTTGAATTCTACACAGTCAGCCGTTTAAGCGAGTTTGATTACCAGACCTGATTCGTGTTTCACCTACTAAAAGCTGAACACTTGTTGGTCAAAGCTTTCAAGGTCAAAACTCATACCATTGGACGATTTTAAGAATCATTAGCTCTGATTGGCCTGTACCAAATTCAATATCTTTGGGTGAAAGCTACATCCAATGTCTGAAACTGTGAATACAGGCTTGAGCAACGGCTCAATGTATAATGATTTATCACCTTGTACATGTATTTAAAAAAAAACGCTTACAACGTACGAATCCCAAATTTTAAACACTTATTTATATGTACCTTTCTTTAGTAAGATCAAATCTGAGTAAAAACCATTTGGTGTGCCAATAAGGAATTCGCAAAGCATTTTATATACACATCATTTGTACGAGTAAACGCATAGCGTCGTCCTCGCGCAAGTGTGGTCAATTTGACTCGATTACAAAACAAACATAGACCCACTTCAAAAAAAAATCGCCAGCGTGACTGAGGAATTGTGTTTGTTGGCTACTGTTTCTGACCACATCGTGAACGATACATCGGCTGACTGTACTCATATTCCCTGTTTGATCTGTGTGTGTTTTTTTCTCAAGCAAAGTTGATCAAATTAATCTTGATTACTAAACAAACAAGCTGTCAAGGAGTAGTGAACGTGATGGAGGATTCTGTTCCGTGTGTAATGTAAAAGAGTGGTTGATTTTGACAATCACATTATCCACCGACAGGTAGTATTTCTAATATATGTTTTTTTAGCTTAGTTTTAGTTCGGTAGTTTCAAGATTAAGGTTTAAATTAAGGTAAAGGTAAGATTGAGTATACTTGCAGAACAATATAATTTTGATATCAACCGTTTTCCAACCATTTATGAACAGATTCTGATATTGCCACTATAGTTCAGAAGAGAGTAGTTGGAACAACAGAACATTTCATTTGTAACTAAATTTCTACACACAAATCGCCATAGTAACAAAATACTAACACAAAAATCTGTATTCGGGGTAATGCTAATTGTGTATGTTGCATCGCTTGGACCAGCAATGGTAAATGCACATGTTTGACTATCAATCCTAAACTAATAATTACATTTGAAGTACACCATTCCCATTTTATAATGCATGTACACTCATGCTCATAATTATGGAATATTTTATTGATACTTAAGTTCTTTCTTCTACATCGTCCAAAATTTTCAAGACAAGTGTTTATTTCACAAAAACGCAGTATGTGAAGAAATTGTTGGATTTCATGAGATGACTAAAGTGAAAACCATTCCTGAATACTTAGATTATAGTTGTTTTACCTGGGGTGAGCAAATATTAATCACAGATGTACCGTTCACGGAAAAATGGCAACTTCTAAAAATTTCTCAAAAAATATTCCATAATTATGAGCATGACTGTATTATATGACTTCATCAGCTAACTAGCGAAATCTTAAACGATTTGGGATCAGAGTACGTAATACATGTTCATTTATTGTTTTTGTTGTTGGTGTTGTGTTATTTTGTTATTTAATGAACTGCGTTACCTTAACTTATCCCTTAAAGATTGTGTCACTGATGTGCAAGTCCATTACTTCCCTTCATTATCAATACCAAACGGTAGTTTAGAACTTACAAATGGTGTGTTGAAAGTCTGAGATCCATACGTCATCAATTTGTTGTTTTATGAGAAAACTAATAACGACATGTTACCAGAATGTTGTTCTTTCTGTGAGTTTCAATTTTGCTCAAACTGCGAATCGCGGTTACTGTGCACCGTAGCAAGACCAGCGCAGCCCTCTGATTGGTTAACGGCTATCCCCTGCGCGACCTTTGGCTAACGGCTGATCGGATCATTTTGGAACGGCACGTGCACGTTTGACGTCGCGGATTTGCTTCCGAGCAATTTGAAAAAGGATGAAGTTTAACCGTCCAGATTTTGACCAAAACTCAATATTTTACCCCAAGTCTCTATGAGAGGTGTTTATTTATATTAATCTTCACATTGGATATGATTTCAGCTGATTTGATTCATATAGATGTTTTTTGACGTGCAAATCAATGACACAATCTTTAATGGTAATTTATATTAATTTTCTTTTATTTTATCACTTAGTGAAATGTATAAAATGACAATACATTGGCTAGAATTAGAATAAATCAAACGAGTGCATGGATTACAGTTAAAAGGCAGAATTAAGATTAAAAAATGAGATTAATACTGAACTAATTTCAGTGTAGAATTTTGCCAAATCAAAGGTCAAATCAATTTCACCAAAACCTGAAAACAAGAACTAAAATAAGCACGGGATATGCATTCTGTTGACAGTGCATGATTTAGCTTAATTCTATAAAAGTTTCATTTTGGAAAAATCATACGCTCTCCTGTATATTAAATAAGAGCACAGGGTAAGCAAATAAAAACAATTATGCAAAATCTGTAGCTGAATAGTGTTATCCATTTAATAAATGTCACGCTTAATTGACTAAAGTGTTGTTGGCATTTCTACACAATATGCAGTTGATATACAGTAGAAAGCTTAATTAATAGTGTACCTTTTATACGGTAGCTTAATTTACATTGATCGGCATCAGAATATGCTTTCCGATTCAGGTAAAAAAAAAAAAGCTGCCCTACTCCGGCAAAAGGAAGCACGGGACAAAAGTGACAATTATTATAAATAAAATTATTTACGAATGAAAGTTCAGAGAGAATTTAAGATGCAGAAAAATTTGCTGTTCATCTCTGTATTATCAATTAATGATAAATAAGATCAAATGCTTGATCTGTATTTTTTAATGACTCAGAAAAGATTGACCAACAGATTCGAACTGAAACTACTGATATCGCGTCAGCGGCACAACACCAGGCCACGTGGTAACGAATTGTATTAATGAATGAAAGGTTTGCAGAGAGAATTAAATGCAGATAAATTTGCTTTATCTCTGATTATCAATTAATGATAAATAAGATCAAATGCTTGATCTGTTATTTTTTAATGACTCAGAAAAAGAATTCTCTCTGCAAACCTTTCATTCATTAATACAATTAGTTCCTACTGGGGGCTATATAAATATTAATGAGCTCAGACGTAAGGAGTGATTCTCGGGTATTTGTAACCAAGTAAACCGTGGCATTGCCGTTACCCAGCGTAGCCTGGTGGTTGCCGCCTGACCGGATATCAGTGTTTCAGGTTCGAATCCTGTTGGGCCAATCTTTTTTTCCGAGTCATTAAAAAATAACAGATCAAGCATTTGATCTTATTTATCATTAATTTGATAATACAGAGATGAACAGCAAATTTATCTGCAATCAAGATTATTTACGTTGGCATCAATGGAGTATTACTGTATTTTCATATAGATATTTTGCAATCGAATGATAATTTCTTCTCCAATTTTCTTCCAAATGTACAGCGGCCTTGTACGGTTTAAAACAAAAACAGACAATTAAATTTACGTGATTTGTAACTTGCTTCCTTTTGCCAAAGTGAGACAGAAAATGTGATGAGTGGCTCATAAAAGTTTGGTTTTACACTTCACTGTTTGTTCTGATGTGTACTATTTTATACTAATGCGCACTTGTTCATACACGTGTTATGCACACTAGCGTATTTATCAGGAAAACAAACGACATATTAAACAAACATTAAACGCTGAAAATCCTTATTCAATATTTAATTATTTTCATGTTATCTTGACTTGAAGAAAAATAAGCTTGTCTTACATTTCTGTAACTCAAAAGAAAACTTTTGCTTACACGCACGCACACTCACACACCCACACACAAACACACACACACACACACACACACACACACACACACACACACTCACTCACACACACACACACACACCACCACCACACACACACACACACACACACACACACACACACACACACACACAAACACTATCACAAGCATTTTTTTTTTGCGTATGCAGTTAACTGGATCTTCCTTCCAGATTAAGAGTCAATAGAATCCTGTTTGATTACTTACTTGCAACATTCAAAAGAAGAAATGTGTTTATGATGGTAATTATTTTTTGTCAAATCGAATCCCAAAACAATACTAATCACACAATTCTCTGAATTCTCTGTTGCGAAGGACACCAGAAAAGAAAATGTGCTAAACTTCTTGAGATATAGGAAAATACTCCACTGGGCACGCTTTGGCGCTATTGGCACGTAGTTTATGACGAAAAACAATGATATTAAGTTTTGTAATATCTCAGTTTTATTTGTCAGATTTGATCGAAAATGCGCCAAAAAATTTCTTAGTGCAATAAACATTGTTTCATGTTTTACACGCACAGATAATTATCTGCACATTATTAACCAGTGAACCAGAATGTTCATTTACGCTAAGCAGACTTGGCTTTCTGTTTTCGAAAAGGTTTCCTGTACTTCGAAATGGCTAACTAGCTGATTGAAGTCAATAAGATAATTACAAGTAAAGAATAAGGCTGAAAATGCAAGAGATTTATCGTTTTTCGTGTCGTAGAAATCGTCGGCGTCCACGCCATTACGTCAATACGAATATTTACCCAGAAAATTTCGTTCCCTATTTGTCAAGACTGCAGATTTGGCTAAGATCGATAATGTTTATTTAAATCACCGAGGCAGAGTACAAAATGTTGCATAGACAAACGTCGCGTGCGCTGGGAAGGTGAAAGTGTATTGACAAATATTTGAGCGAGAAGTATATGTCAAATATTAAATCGTCATATAAAATTTGAAGAGTTTGATCGCAAAACGGATTAACTCCATTTTCAACCCAAACTGAGCTGTTTTTATCAACACATTTACCACCTGTCTACCTAGAGTCAGAGACAGCATGAAATTTGAAGCCAAATTTCACAATAAGGCTTTATCTCGGGTCTTGCTTTTGTTTTTCCATAGGTGTGTGTACAAACTCGGTCAAAGAAATGCATTTCGTCAAAGTTAGTAAAGTGGAATTAAGCCGATTTGCGATAATACGAAGAAGAAAAGGGTGTATTCTGTTGCTCATAATAATTATGTAGATCTGACTCTGCGAGGGGCGAACGTCACATGTGTTTGGATGTTTGCAGTTTTTGATGTGTATTGATGGTTAATAACGACATTTGCTCTGGTGACAGTTGTTCGACGCCTTATGTTTATTTTTTAGCATATTTCTGCATAATTATTTCTTGTACATTACCATCCCCCAAGTTAGAAAAGTCAAGTTATTAGCAGGACAGTTTTGTTTTTAATTCTGTATAAATATATTCGAATAAATACGATAAAATAATGCATACATTAACCCTAAGCCAAACATCCTTACCAACAACTCGACCCCGACCCCTATAACTCTCACCCTATTGTGATCTGAAAACCCAACATGGTAAAGGTGAAAGGTAAAGGTGAGGGTTGTATAGTCTCGTAAACACCGTCTTACACGACTTCACACATCACCCCCTGATCATTGCACACATGTCAAACCTGCACATTTATTGCACACCACCTTCATTCCCTTGGGAGTGGCGACCCTTCTTTTAAAGTCTTTGTCTCCGAAGCCTATTCTATAAATTAGACGTAATCGTAACCCTAACCATCTCTATCCCCGATCCATAACTCCAAACTGGGCTTTAACCATTCTTAGCTGGACACCCATTTCCAACCCTAACCCTAACTCTTGGTCAACTGAAAAATTATCACCCACTGATCACCAGAGCAACTGCCACAAGTTGAAATGTTGGGTCACCCAATAGTATGAAGGATGAACTCCGAATTGAACTATTCGGACAAGCAGTAATTGTATAGCTGTTAGCTAAGGGATTTAATCTTTATTTACCACATTTTTAGGCAGATTTTAAATTCAGTTCAGGATTTTATTCAATTTCAAGCTTTTGCATAAAAGGCACACTCCTTTCATGCATGAAATGTATGAATGACTTGTTGAGCATATGAGAAGGCTATATGCATTGAGCAAGAGGATTAAGAATGATGTTTAAATCAATTCTTATTGTATTCAATTTATTGATCTGTGAAAATTGGCAAACGAATCACCTCAAGGGTTATGTACCTAAGTTCATCAAACGAGCTTTCTGTTCCTTTTTTTTACCTGCCAAATTAACCAAACAATTTCTGATAAGCGGGGGGCAGGGGCCAAAGATGACTAAAACCATTTTTTGCCCGCCATATTTTTTTCCTTCCAAATCCTTCAAAACCGGGGGGGGGGCATGTCCCCCTGTCCCCCTCGATTTGCCCTTTGTTTTCAGTACAACTAATGTGACGTTATCCATTTCTCTCTCCAGTGTCTAGTACCAGAATTCAAACAGAGATCCATTGGTCACGTAGGAAACAACGCTGCCAGGATGGACTCAAACGGAGTGGCGGACTTGAATGATTCCAGCTCATCATATTCGTGGGATTATTCAGACTTTCTACATCCTGAACATGCAAGGTCAGAGATTCGAGAAAAAAATATTTCGATACAGAATAGCATTTTACGTTACCACGTTCTTTAAAATGCCGAAAGGGTCTTACAAATAACTGTCCTATTTGTCTGTGTACTGAACACTTTTCTAAATCATGAATAGTGCCTTTCTATTAAGACTAGTAAACGTAGTGAATAATGAACCTTTTATTATACCTTTGAATAGAGGCTTTACCGGAAAGGTCAAAGGATTCAGGTTTCAGGTCTTGTGCATGAATGTATATGTACTTATTTTTTGTATTAATCTTATTTTTGTTGGAAAAAGCAGATACGACTGCAGTCATACTTGAAAACATGAAAGGCCTACAAATTGTATGTATGTATGTATGTATGTATGTATGTATGTATGTATGTATTTTCCGAATATAAAAACAAAGAATTATAAACGGATGGATAGCCCGTATTCAGCGGTGCCTCATCGACACCACTGTTCTTCCACGGGGTCCAGAGTTTACAATGCACAATAATATACAAATATATAACATAAATAGAAACTTACACAAGAATCAAAACAGACGATAATAATTACTATTTACAATACAAGTGAGAATTAAAACGATTACAATTATCAAAAGCATCGAATTTTCGTAAGACCCAATGTAATACCACCCTCCCTACCCCCCCCCCCAAAAAAAAAAGGTACCCCAATTACATATTCTTGGAAAATAAAATTATTAACATTATTATTATTATAATGACTACACATAAGTTATGTATCATCGCAATTTTAAAACATTACATGAATTTATTCTTGAATGACGTTACACTTGGTAGTAATTTTCGTGAAGACCTAATTGTCATACCACCCCTCGCGCGACCCCCCCCCCCCCAAAAAGGATACCCCATTTACATATTCTTGGAAAATAAGAATTATTACATTCATTATTATTACTATAATGACTACACATAAGTTATGTATCATCGCAATTTTAAAACATTACATGACTTTATTCTTGAATGACGTTACACTTGGTAGTAATTTTATTTCACTTGGCAAAGTATTATATTCACTAATTCCTCGATAGCAAAATGTCCGTTTTAGTGCTTCGGAATTGGGTTTTGGAAGTCGTAAATTTAGGTAATATCGGGTCGATTTTGTAACGTATTGATTCAAAATTGGACGTTTAAGGTATATTGGAGTGAAGTCATGTAATATTTTAAACATCATCACTTTGGTATGTTTTAATCGTCTCTCTTTCAATGTATTCCATTGAAGAGAGTCATGAATTTTGTATAGAAGATATATTGCATTGATAATTCAATTTTTAAATATTCGCCAGCTCGATTTTGTAATTTTTGTTGTGAACTTGTATATTTCAAGGCGCCGAGTCATAAATCATGTCTGCGTAATCGAATAAAGGTAAAATAGTTGTATTATAAATAAGTTTCAAAATTGATTCAGACAGAAATTTTCTCAATCTTCCTAGGTAACTTATTACCATTCCAATTTTTTTAATCATATTTTCAATATGGACGTCACACTTTAACTGATTGTCAACAATCAGACCCAAGTATTTTGTAAAATGTACTTGTTCAAGAGTGGATTTACATGGGGTTAATTTCAATTCATTACACTTAGAGAGCATTTGTCGATTACCAATTAGCATGCATACAGTTTTACTTTCATTCACACTCAGTCTATTTGAGCACATCCATGTGTACAAATTATTTAAATCACTGTTCAGGACCGATTCAATTACCTTTGGAGATTCATCTGAAAAATAGATTACAGTATCGTCTGCATATAATTGCAAGCTGCATTTTTTAACACATTTATCCAGGTCATTAATAGTGGAGCAGATAAACCCAACAATCGTTCAGTTGATGATACAAGCATGAAATTTGGCACAAATGTACAGTTAAGGTCACTTTTTCAGAAAAAGATCCTGGCCACGAAAAATTCCAAGATGGCGGCCATTTTCCAAGATGACTGCCAGATGACATCATTATGAGATAATTGCCAGGTTTTTTGTGCGATATGTGTCAAAATTGAGTAAAATTTCAACTTTGAACTTGAGCGAAAGAAGACTCATAGGAAGCCGAAGGTAAGCAAAAGGTCAAAGGTCAGAGGCAGGGGTCAATGACCTTTCTAAGCACAATGTTAAGTTTTTTGAGCAAGTTTCTATTAATTTCCATAATCTTGCCCTTTCTTGCACAATTGTGACCAAACTTGGATGGTAGATGTCTCATAGGAAGCTAAAGGTCAAATAAAGGTCAAAGGTCACCTTCAGGGGCAATGACCATTTTAAACCCAGTTTAATTTGTTTGAGCAAATTTCTATTATGGCCCATAACTTTGCTCCCATTTGCACAATTGTGACTAAACTTGGGTGGTAGATGTCTCATATGAAGCTAAAGGTCACCAAAAGGTCAAAGGTCACTGTCAGGGGTCAACGACCTTTTTGAGTTCAATGTTAATTTGGGGTTATGTCCCATAA
Organism: Eucidaris tribuloides; assembly: GCA_001188425.1. Taxonomy (NCBI): domain Eukaryota; kingdom Metazoa; phylum Echinodermata; class Echinoidea; order Cidaroida; family Cidaridae; genus Eucidaris; species Eucidaris tribuloides. The sequence goes on along the minus strand of JZLH01S0632874.1, from coordinate 26,713 downwards.
CTTTGCTCCCATTTGCACAATTCAGTGGTCAAACTTGGGTGATACCTGTCTCATAGGAGGCTGAAGGTCACTAAAAGGTCAAAGTTCACTGGCAGGGGTCAAAGACCTTTTTTAGCCCAATGTTATTTTGGGGGGCAAGTTTTTATTTTGACAAACAACTTTGCCTCCATTTGCACCATTGTGACTAAACTTGGGTGGTAGCGGGGTGGTAGATTTCTCATACACAGCTAATATCTCCGAAACGTCAAAGGTCATTGGCAGGAGTCAACGACCTCTTTGAGCCCAATGTTAACTTTTTAAACAAGTTTTTATTATGTCCCATAAAAAGAAAAACAATATACTGGCCACACAAAAATTCCAAGATGGCAGTCATTTTCCAAGATGGCTGCCAGATGATCACTTCATTATGAGATATTTGCCAAGTTTTGGGGTAATGTGGGTCAAAATTGAGTTAAATGTTAAGATTTTTAGACCTTTTACCTTGCCGACAGTGAATATAATATAAAAAAAAATCGGATATGGCTGCCTTTTTCTAAGATGGCCGCCAAATACCGATGTCATGCAACTACACATATCGTCATCGATATGTCGACATGTTTGATTGATCCAACTACTTCTATGTTTTTAGCCACAAGAAAAGCATATTGCATTATTTTGGGTTAGCCCCTTTATTCAACAAAAGTAAAAATAAAAACTGAACAAGGTAACAGTATTCCCTCAAATAATCTCTTTATAATCTCTTACAAACTCTTCAAATAACATAACATAGAGCTGAATAAAATGTATTCTCCAAGAGTCTAGTTGATTCAAAAATATATTTACAACAATCATTTACCCCCCCCCCGCCCATGTATCTACACCCTTCAACCTTGAACGTGAACGTTGATTGGTCCACTACATGAAAAAAAATCAAGATTTAACACTGATTAAGTCCCCTTCCCCAATCTTGAACCTGAGAGATCCTCTCTACGTTTCCTGAATTCAAAAAATCAATGTCAAATTATGGTCATTTATTTTCTCCTTTTGGATAAATACTTCAACTGGTATCACACTTGAAAAAAGGTCTCTAGTGTAAGAACTATGATGAGTGTTTCACCCGTGGAAATCCTCTATTCACCCTGCATCCTCATTCCTTAGCAACGTAACTGACGTAGAGAAAATGGCTTATCATCCAAACTTTACATTCCAACTCAAAAGTTATAACTAAAAAAAAAATCATTCTAATCTTAACCTCACTGTCCGAATTAAATGCTAAACTACCCTTTTACCATCCATTGATCAACATCCACCTTCGATGCTTGACAAATTTAATCACAGGAGTAGCTGCAGAGCGGAGTGTAGCGTAGTCCATTCTTCACACATCTGCATCTTCTACATCATTCCTTTTAACCATTAGGAAAAGTGTCGCCTTCCTCAACCCGCCCATAACAATAGAACTACCCGTGTTTTTCAAACCCCAAATTTTAATTCTTACCTTCTGGGCTTTATATCTTGCTGTAAACTACTGGCACTGTTCACCCTTAACCCAATCTTGATCTTACGGAATAACATTGACAATTTTAATAAATTGTCTGACTTAAGGAAATTTAATCTCTACTGGCGTGGACCATTTGTCACTAAAGAGGCCACTTTTTTGGTTATCTTGACAAGTGAATTAAACTTCGGACAAAATAAACTCACCCAGAAATACAGAAATTAATGTTCTGAAAACAGCACGAGACCAGACAAAACACATTTCAGGTAGAGGCACATAGAAAAATGGCATTGGCAGCTACGTTGTCACTACAGTAAACAAGGAACAAGGTGATGGCCATCATGTGTTTCGCCCAGTTTTGCATACATACAAACTTGCTAAAAAATTTAACACTGGGTTCAAAAGGTTTTTGACCCCTGTTTGTGATCTTTGACAAATTGGTGACCTCCAGCTTCGTATGAGACATTTACCACCCAAGTTCGGTCACAATTGGGCGAAAGGGGGAAAAGTTGCGGGACATAACGGAAAGTTGCTCAAAAACATAACATTGGGCTCAAAAAGGTCTTTGACCCCAAGGTGACCTTTGACCTTTTAATGACCTTCAGCTCCCTATTAGACATCTACCATCCAAGTTTGGTCACAATAATGCAATTGGGGCAACATGATAGAAAATTGCTCAAAAACTCAACATTGGGCTCAAAAAGGTCACGACCCCAAGGTGACCTTTGACCTTTTGGTGACCTTAAGTTCGCTTTGAGATATCTACCACCCAAATTTGATCACAATTGTGCAATTGGAGGCAACATGATAGAAACTTGCTCACAAAACCTAACATTGAACTCAAACAGGTCAATGACCCCTGCCAATGACCTTTGACCTTTTGATAACCATTTGCTCCCCATGAAACATCTAACCCCCCCCCCCGAGGTCAAAATTGAAATTTTACTCAATTTTCACCCACATCCAACAAGAACTTGGCAAATATCTCATAATTATGTTGTCACCTGGCAGCCATCTTGGAAAATGGCCCCCAATTTGGATTTTTTCGTGGCCAGGATCTTTTTCTGAAAGAGTGACCTTGACTCTATATCTGCACCAAATTTCATGCTTGTATCATCAACTGAACGATTGTGGCTCAAAATCACTTTTATCTGCTCCACTA
>JZLH01S0632865.1:10603-23588 GCA_001188425.1 Eucidaris tribuloides | reverse complement strand
AGCACACAAAATCAAGCTATTGCATCGCATTGCTTAAATAATGTTTGCATAAATCTTTTGCTTAGCAGGTGAAAAGAAAATTGCTTAAAAACGTATGTCATGGAACAGCACACACAAAGAACAGACCACAACACAGCTACAGCATCATCCTGCAGCCAAAGATAACCGACAAACACACATAACACACTGGGGACACACAGTCCAGATGTATCTTACACCAAACAGCAGTTTACACTAGCATAAAATAGCCACGTATAAACAGACACAGACGCTGTACACAAAACAACAAAACGTACACATAGCAGGACAGCACATATAAGGCAAAACACAACTCAGCATACAGATCAGCAGACCACCTAAACAGACAGCACATGCACACATTAGACCAAACATAATTATACACATACAACATAATTATACACATACAGACACACATAAAACCCCACATTACAGCATACAGACACATGCGTCAACACAGACAGAACACACGGACGGACACACATTCAATCAAACCACATTAAACACATAACAGACACAAGGATGCGCAGACAGACACACATAGAAACCGAAATACATAAGAACACCACAGAACAGACACCAGACACACAAAACACCAGAACCAACCCGGCACACCACAAAATGAGAGCAGCCCCGACGGTTAAATTTTTTTCCTTGGACAGCCCAGCCCTGCCGGGAAAAAATCGATGCCGGGGGGGGGGGGGGGAAGACAAGGAAAACAATCCAAAGCTAGAATGCCTTGTCGCTACGGCTATCGTTACCAAACGGATAAAAAGGGAGGTGGTAGTTTAGTATAAAATTGTGGTATTTCGAACGTTAATAGTGGTGGTTTTTTTTTTTTTTTGGGGGGGGGTTATGCACCCGCTTTTGTGAAAGGGGTGGTTTTGGAACCCTATGGGTACGGATCCACCTAATGTTATAATGTTATACCACCACATACATTTCGAAAACAGCCGGCGGGGTATGCCCTTTAATTAAGCGCAGAAGGAGGTTTTGGGACAGTATATCCAACCCCCTTTTTTGCCCAAATGGGGTGCTGTTTTGGGAACTAGACCCAAAACCCTCCCTAGCACTTCTTTGTAATTAAGAGTCTGGTCATAGGAACCCAGTGTTGATACCAAGGACCAATTTGTCAGGCGTTGGTTTGGCAGAACATGTCGGTGATAATTAATAATTAGTATAAATTTAATGTTAACACTGCTGGGTTCTTTCGGTGAGAATTAACGGACAAGTCAATAATAATTAAAAACATAACTTGCAAAAAATTGGGACCGCCTTTCGGGGATTTTATTTTATGTGCGAGGAGGAGGGTTCGTTACGCGGCACCGCCAAATCGCATGCTGCCCGTTAGCCCTCGCCCGCTACTTGTCTGCGTGTCATTCACGGTCATAACCCCTATATCTTGCGACGATGGTTATGGCACTCATGGCCGATAACTCATCCTAATTTTGCTAAGGGGAAGCGCAGAATATGGTGGGCACACATTAAAAATTGTGTGGGGCCGGGATGTGTGTTGTGTGTGTGTGTGTGTGTGATGTGGTGTGTGTGTGTGTGCTGTGTCGGTGTGTGTGTGTGTGATGTGTGTGTGTGTGTGGTGTGGTGTGGGTGTGGGTGGGGTGTGTGTGGGTGTGGGTGATGGGGTGTGTGTGTGTGTGTGTGTGTGTGTGTTGTGTGTGTGTGTGGCGTGTGTGTGTGTGTGTGTGTGTGTATGTGTGTGTGTGGGATGTGCTGTGTGTGTTGTTGTCGTTGTGTTGTGTGTGTGTGTGGTGCGGTATGGTGGTGGATAGAAGTTTGGAGGAGAGGAATTTCTAAAACAAAAAATATAATTTAAACCAAAATGATCACTCGTTGCAAATATGGCGGAATTACCCGGCTGGTGTAGCGAAAGTAACGGCTCATAACAGCAGGAGGCGGAGCAATATTGAAAGAAGTTAAAGGTAATAATTCCCTTTGGGGCGATAGGAGAGGAGATGCAACCTGCCAAGTTTATAACAATCTACATGATATGCACCAACTATACGTGTACAATTTAAAAGCAAGGATTTTACGTGAATTATAATCAATCATTCAATTAAATGAAATCGGCTAATAGAACGGCAGAGCGGCGGGTTAATGCTAAAAGTACCATATGAGCAAGCCAGAAGGGCGTTATGGCATTGACTTTGCACCAGTGATGAACGCCCCTTCTGGTTTTCAAACGATTATCGCGTTAAGCGCCCCCCTTCCTGGTTCTCCCACCGGCTTATAGCGTTAACGCGCCTTCTGGTTCTATACCGACGATATGTGTATAGATTCGCTCCCATCCGCTCAGCTTTGCTTCCCCGAGTTAGAAATAAAATTATATTTCCCGGCTCGTTTGGAATTCCAAACCCGATGTTCTCATCTAAAGGAAATAGCGGACTTGAAAATATAGCGGCCTAAGAAAACTTACCGTTTCTGTTGGCAGCAGCGAAGTGGTTTCGCGGTAAATTACATACGTACTGAACACAAGGAATATCGGAAAAATATCGGAGTTTTCCCAGTTTGTGACCACACTAACAGATTATGGCATAATAGACCGGATACTAGGAATTATTCAGGGGTTGTCATCGGCGGCGAATAGTTCTTTGACAACCAATTGCTGGTGCTTGAAGCAATTCCTTACAAGCAATTGCTACTTTTTATGCATACGGCCCAATATGTTACAGTATTTTCTAATTCTCAAAGAGGGCATTTTTCACTATGGCGCCGAGTGTCTTGCGATGTCAATGTAAAACAAATATCATTTTGAAGGCAAGGTGCACAAGAGGTGACATTTGGAAAGGTTGGGTGGTTTTGTCACCGATTGGACTGAAAATCCATGATCTTGGAACAGCTTGATCGCCTGCTCTCGGCCCCAGCACGCACCTAGCCCCATACTTCCGGGATACTGATACGAGATCGGAAGACAGTAGAAGAAACTGAAAATATAGTATAAAATGGCGGTTGGAAGTTCGATGTTATCCGCGGGTTTGGCATACATGTCAGGCTCAAACACTGACAACGTTCCTCCAGATTTCACGACACGTTTGAGTTCCGTCAGGACCAAATCTGGGCGGGGCAAGTCGTGAATGACGTTAAAGATGTAGACGTAATCGAATGTATCCGTCCAATCAGCGGGCATCGCTGTGGCATCGATGCACACGTAATCCAAGTTGGTCAGATTTTTGAATTTCGCTGACTCCCTGGCGTGGCGGATTTCGTCTTCTGATATATCCAAACCGATGAAATGGCTGTTTGGGAAATTCTCTGCCAAACATAGCGAAGCTGCTCCTCGTCCACAGCCTAGGTCGAGAACCCGGATGCCTTTTTCTGCACCAAATTAAGAGCAAATCATAAAAGGTACATACATGTATCTTAAAGACACTATACATGTATTTATTTCAAGTTGGACGAAAGCTAATTGTCAGCTAAACTATGTACAAGCCTACAAATAAACATTGTGTAAATATCTTAGAGGTGGCAAAAAATATGTCCGGAAAATTTTGTTGGCCAAAAAAAATAAAAAAATCACGAGCCAAAATACAAGCCAAACAGCATCCGACAAGCGGGAGGGGGGGGCAGAGGGGCAGGGGCCCACGGCGTCCAGAAGCATTTTTGCCCGCCAAAACATTTTTGGAAGCCATACAGCAGCCATCAAGCGGGTGGCATGGGCCGACGACGACCAAAAACATTTTTTGCCCGCCAAATGAACAACAATGGGGCGGGGGGGGGGGGGGGGGGGGGGGGGCGAAATTTTTGAATTCCCGTTATTTTCATTACTTTCAAAAATAGGAATCCCCCCCCCCCCCCGGGGCACCTCCCCCATATCGAGCTACCATCGTCAGGTTTATTTTCATATGCACCACTGTGAGAAACAAAAATCATGGCGAGTTGACCATAAAGTTGATACGCCTTTTCATAATTCATCGTGAAATGTTGGCGTTATGACATGTTCTCGTGATGTGGTAGAATATTTAAGGGTTTTTTTATTAGAAATAATGAATAAACTAGTAACGTGTCCCAATATTTTGTTACGGGCAGTGGTTATGATTGTAGAAGACCCTTTTACAAAATTGTCAAACTTTTATATTTGACCTTAGAACGCAAAGCGTAATCATTTATGCTGTCACTAGTAATTTCTGTGTACGATAGATAAAATCGGCATATGAATTAATGTCCTAGGAACAAAAACTCTCTTACGCGCAGTCTAGAGGAGAAATTGGAATGGTTTAAGTTTAAAGATAATACACAGTACTGGTTGAGTACTTGCAGAACAACATCATTTTGATATCAGCTGCTTTCAAACCTTCTGCGAACAGTTGGTATTCTGAAAATGCCACTTTAGTACAGGAGAGAGTAGTTGACACAACAGAACACTTCGTTTTTGACAAGTCTGCGACACAAATCATCACTGCTGACAAAGTACTAACACAGAAATCAGTATGTGGGACTATGTCAATTGTTGACATACACACTCTAACTTTGGAAGGCAAAACCAATGGAAAACTTCACCTGTTCAAACTGTCAATCCCTCAACTTTTTATTGCATATGAAGTGAATTAGTCCCACATTATAATGCAAATGTAATATACTTTTACCTGGAAACCAAAGAAATGTGAAATTTTGATGAATTTTTTCCCATCATCAACCAGTACTGTGTATTCTCTTTAAAGGCCAAGCATCTCTTGTGCATGCCTTAAAATTAACATTGTGTAATTACACTGGCATTTACAAGAAAATACCATCTGAGAACCTTTAGCAAAGTATAAAAGCTAGAAACTCAGTTTTGGTGGAATTATTGTGACCGTTAGACTCTGATTTGAATTTTTTCTCACGAGAAAAAAAGTCCTACCATAGAACGTACACTAAACGGCCATTGTTTTTCTTTTGCATTTTTCTTATTCTAGGTAATTACTGACCCCCAAATTTCACAGACAAGTCTTTCATCAATAGCCTAAGGGCATGAATTATCTTTTCCTGATCTGCGGGTATCTGTCTAAATGAGATTCCCTGACTTTAAGTTTAACTTTCTCTTTTTAAAGGCACTTACCAGCTGCTTAGTGATCGTTTTGAAGTTATTTTTTCTCGAGGCTTAACACTAGACCTTATATTAGCATGGCGGATCGTTCTTGAACGATGGTTTGAATTCTTCCGTAGTCCTACTACACAGAATAGACGGGATGCACTTGATAAAGGTAGTAAACCAATTAATAGTTCTAATTTACTTCTATTTTGTTCAAGATTAGTACTTAAATGCCACCCATTTCATCTCTTTTGGTAGAGGAGAAAACGCACTTTATAAGACTGAGAGTTCACAAAGGGACACGGCCCTTCCACCACCCCCCCCCCCTCCAAGTATTTTGTTACACATAATTATATAATTATATAAATGTCATTTGACATTACAGTAGACCGTTTTACAAATTTGTATACCATGTTAACAACTAAAAAAGGTTGTTCTTTACACGCTGAGAGCTTGTCAGAAGCTGGCCTAGGGCTTTCCCAACATAGCAACCACTAATGTACACAATCTGGCTTTCTAGTGGTGAAGTGTTTACATTACAAAAAAAATATTGATTAGTTCGTTTGTTAAATGAAGCAATCGATTCAATGGAAATTTGTTCAACTTGCAAGCAAAGTTACAACTTCGATACTTTTTTCCTTACCTAAACCTTGTTGAAGTGATGGCAAAGTTGGAATAAGGTTTTGACACAGATGATTCCGAATCCAGAGAGAACTACAGCTGGTCATAAACTCGGGAAATTTCGGGTATTTCGAGTAAGAGACACCTGTAACATGGAAACATACATCCACCAAACAAGAATAGCTTAGCTCATGTTTCACAACATAAAATTTGAGAGAAATTCACAGAATATGATCACAACTTCATTCTTGAAGCATTGCTTTGCATAGAGTTCCGAAGTATATGACACCACATTGCGGAACCAGGTGCAGTGCGTCGCAGCTAGTTATTTCTACCAATGTATTTATGGTTTGGTTTGGTTTGGTTCCCACATAAATCCCTGAATAAAAGTTCTGCAACTCAGCTTTGAGTATTGATATCTCTCTTAGTATATTAAAGAATAATACTTGATATTGGTATCATTGAAAAGCCTGTTTATTGTCCTTTACAATGATACCTCATTTGTTATGATCATGGATTCATGGAATGTGCAAGACATTTAAATAAGGGTCCACGTCAAAAGTGAAAAGCTGCAAAATGCATTATCAGCACCAGTTCAGCATTTGTATGGAGAATGGATTGTGTTTAATGATGTTATGGTTTTTAATGAATGGTTATGTGTTGTTTTCACATTTTGTTTTCAATATGAAGTGAAATTTAAGTGGGTAATTGTTAAATTATCATTGTGTTTGAGTTTCATTAGGATTCTGGCAATTTTTTCAAGGTCCCGTCCATCGATCAACACATGCAGACATGACACTTAACTAAAAACCGTCACACCATTACTAAACACAATTCACTCTCCATACAAATGCATGCTGAACTGGTGTGCATTTTTACATTTTTTTTTTTTACTTTAGACTTGGCCCCTTATTAAAATGTCTTGTACTTTCCATGAATCCCTAATCATAGCAAATGAGGTATCATTGTAAAGGAAAATAAGCAGACCTATCTATGATACCAATATCAAGAATTATACTATGATACCAAGGGAGATAGAAACGCTCAAAGTTGAGTTGCAGAACTTTTTTGAGGGGTTAATTTCCGATGTCATCACTTCTGCTCTACTGATTACGTAAAAGGGGTTTACCCATAAAGTACTGGAGTGTGTTATCACTCTGAGTCAGATATAATGTGTGGGCAATGGCTGGATCAAGTGCGGCTTGTAGCACCTGGTTGCACCAATAGGAGAAGTCATACTTGCACCATGTCAAGGTTTATCTGCTGTTCCCACGTATTTCTGAACAGTTTGACATCCTCACTTTGTGTATGTGTGTGTGTGTGTGTGTGTGTGTGTGTGTGTGTGTGTGTGTGTGTGTGTGTGTGTGTGTGTGTGTGTGTGTGTGTGTGTGTGTGTGTGTGTGTGTGTGTGTGTGTGTGTGTGTGTGTGTGTGTGTGTGTGTGTGTGTGTGTGTGTGTGTGTGTGTGTGTGTGTGTGTGTGTGTGTGTGTGTGTGTGTGTGTGTGTGTGTGTGTGTGTGTGTGTGTGTGTGTGTGTGTGTGTGTGTGTGTGTGTGTGTGTACGTGTGCTGTGTAATTGGAAGAAACTGACAAAGTGGTCATTCATGTTTAAGCTAACGAAAACCTTTTAAAATTCCTCATATCTGAGATCTCGGACTCGGTCTAAGTTCTAAAGATCTTGGTGTCGGAAGAGATGGTCCTAGAAAAGGAAAGGTCTTGGTCTCGGTATCGGACCTCGAGCTCGGACCTCGAGGTCTCGACTAGAAGACTGTAGGCCTTCGATGGTATCATATTAATCGTTGGTATCATATTAATCGTGGACAATTTACCTAGTGGTCCATCCTTCTTGATACATTTCAGCATCTCCTCATACGCCTCAGTCAGAGCCGGGATGCCTGTGCACCAGGTGGAGGTCAACCCCGACATCACCCCCTCCTTAAAGCCTGGCACCCGGTGAGCAGGGAGGTGATACTTCTCTGTATCGGGGTCGATGTTGACGATATGAGCAGTGACCATTCCTCCCAGCCATTCTCGGACGTACCTCCAGATACAAAGTAGAATAATGGAGATTTAAACAATACCTCATTTAGGAGAAACAAATGAAACATGCAAGATGAGAGGGGGGAATAAGGAGCTAGGAGGAGAAAAGGAAGAAGAAACAGAATGAGGAAAGAAGAAGAAAAAAAGAAGACGAAGATGAAGATAAAGCAGGTGAAGAAGAAGAAGGAGAAGAAGAAGAAGAAGAAAAGAAAGAATGAAGAAGAGAAGAAAAAGAAAATGAGAAGAAGAAGAAGCAGAAAAAATGAAGACGAAGAAGAAAAAGAAAAAGGAGGAAGAAAGAATGAATAAAGAAAAAAGACAAGAAATAAGAAGAAAAAAGAGAAGAAGAAGAAGGAAGAAGAAGAAAAACGTACAGGCTTTCAATGAGTTTATAGCTCAACTTATAACAACAATATAGCCTCCTTGAAACGTACACTGGACTTTACCATATAACCTCCGTAACAGCAGCTTTTGCCTCCCCATCGTCCTCGAAGGCACAGTTTACCCTGACGTGAAGTTGGTTTTAATAAAAGCAGAAAATGAGAGAAACATATTTATGAAAGTTTGACGAAAATCCACCAAAGAATAATATTTATGAAATTCCAAAGTTGTCATTTTATGACGTCAGATGTGAGCAGCTCCCCATGTGTCATGTGATTTAAATTCGATAAAGTGCCGTTTTCTCAGAAATTTGAAAATGGGACGTACTGTACAATAGCAGGGGAGTTTGACGGGTTTAATTGGATTGGTATAGGCAACATTCAAACCCGCAGTTTATGGATTTGCTCGGAGCAAACCGACTTTTGTGCGCTGGAGCAAACACATTTTCAAGTTTTCTCTGAGTCTTTCCTCTTCTGAATGATCGCCGTGCAGAGTTCTCGTAGAAGAAGTGCAGAATAATCATTGCTGATCGTGTGGCGTGTTCAAGGAAACCTGCCGACAGGATTCAGGCACAAGATTCGGCGTGTTTCTACAGAAAAATAGTGGAAAACGGTTTATCTTTTCCGGAATCGAAAAACCGTATCGCCGTTTAACCAACCTGTTTCTACAGAGCGAATATTCCGATTAGTTCCCATTCCGTGTTGCAAATACCGGGTCAATCGAAAGTCAGGAAATTCAACTTATGACCTCGCAATGCATTGTGGTATATGAACTGGTCCGAAATATGCAGTCACAGGCACGTATTTTCACACGCACCGGTGACCCCTACTTCCGCCAGACACGATACGGTTTGTCGCTGTGCGTTTCCACAGAAAAAGTTAAACTGACTAACACGGCAATAACCACCTCTGGAAGGTGGTTATAATAAACCGTATTTGGTCAGATACGGTTTATCAATAAACCGTATCGCTTCTGTTTCTACAGGAAGGTTTTCCGGAATTCTGGATACTTAAACGGGTAATACCGTTTAACAGTTTTCTGTAGAAACACGCCGATTGCTACGATAATCTTGCCATCTGCTTTTTGGCACCCGGCTCATGGAATCTCTAATGAAATCTGCTTGCATATGTGTTTTTGCTTATTGATCAGCAAGCGAAGAGGAACCCATTTTGCAGGAATCCTGAACAAGTTCATTCGTTCATGTACAGTATAGTTTCACTGGACATGGTTACTTCAGAATGTCCGTTGACAAATTTTTCCGCAGCGCCCACATTATCGTGTGTTACTGAAATGGATGGGAGACCACTATGTTGATCATCATCAAAGCTCTCCCGACCAGCTTCAAGGCCGCACGCAGAATTTGTTTTTTTTTTTCCTGGGAGGTGGCCAGGGGGCAAGACCCCTATTTTCTAATCAAAGTACTGTATTTCAACATCTAAAATCTGCGCACAAGAGAAATTGTGACATTTCCGGGAGGGTAACTGCCCCCCACCCCCTCCTCGATCCGGTAAGAACTCGCTGCCAAAGTGTGACGTAACTTGACCTCGGGTCACGCTCACTTCCTTGACAATGGTTCACGCACTTTCCGTAACAACGTGTCACTCATACAGTTTACACGAACGCTCAGAGACCGCAAGTTAAGAACCAAAATTTATCACATTTTCATCAAAATTAAAGCTGAAGAATGGTCAACTGCTTTGCAGTAGGGTGTCAACATACCAGTGAGAGCCACTGTCAGTTGCAGTTATTTTCGATTCCCGATAGAGAAACATGCCGATTACAAAACCTGGGTTTCGATGTTCCGGTAAACTTTTCACTGTAGTATCGCATTGTATTACACGGGTTTGAAACTTCGCTATGACTGCCTGGAAATTTCCCTCAAAATCAACAATTTTAGCAAAAAATAAGGCAAAAGAGCATATTTCTATAAAGGATAAGTCTGAGAACACACTCCAGTACCTGAAATTCCTTTAATTTGTCTGCGTTTTGGATAATTACTCGTGAAAATAGCACATTTTTCCGTACATTGACACGACGGCCATAGCGAACTCACGGCCGGTTCAGTGTTCATACCGCGCGCGCGCATCGCGTGAACCAGTTACCATGGTTGCGGCTAGTTGACCTCGGAGTGACGTCACGACTACGGCAGCGAACAACCATGACCAGCTTTGAAAAGAACAATGCCTAATCTTTACTGCAGAGTAAGCAGAAGAATATCCACTGGCGTTGCGACCACCTCGGCAGGAATGCTTTTTGGGCATACTCGCACAAAAAGTCTAGTTCCCAACTCTTAGCAGTGTATAATTTTAATAAATACTGAAAAAAAAAAGTATTTCTTATTTTGTTTTTAGACAGACCTACATCATTGTTCTATAAATGCCCCGAAAATTACACAGTCTTAAACTCTGATGCCAGTTTGATAAAAGATACAAATATCGGGGGGGGTCTACTTTTTCCTCATGGTACATCATCTACTATTCGCTGCACTGTAAACATTTTTGTAAACATATTCAGAGGCTATAATCGTGTGATTTGTGTCCAATTTCTTTAAGCTAAGTTTCAATAATCTAAACACATACTTTCTAAACACACCTTTGCTATCACTCTCCGCGCGTTCTAAACACATTTTTTAACATGTGATCATTGAAAATCACAACATTTTCATTCCAATTTTTTTCGGTAGGTCTGATGTCGTTTTTTGTCAGGAGTGACGATACCACACTTTGTTAAGATTGATAAATTTCTCTTTCTGATCGACCAAAATCATACATGTGCTTTAATAAGCCTCCACCCCTTTCAGACTAGACTTTCTATTTCAACAATTTACTTTCTTATGTTAGCGTCTGTTGAGTGAGTCCTGTTGTGTTGAAATAAATGAATGAGATAAATATGTCGTTACCTTTCTTTCATACCAGCAGCATCTGCTATTTCTTGTGACGTCATTGGTGTTTCATGATGGTCTACCAACGTCTTGAAAAGCCCACTCTGAAGTCCAAACGCCATCGACAAACAAACGTAACCTTGAGTTACTGTCGAGCCGAGGCGAGATAGAAAGTCTTCTGTCGTTTCGTTCGCGTACTTATCGACCATGTTCACTGTTCGTGTTTAAGTGCGAAATATATATTAATATCGCATTTGAAATTTAACTACACAAATAGCCACATAGATATATTTACACACAAAAAATAAGAACTGTTTTCTGCGAGTAAAGTCGTAAGCTACTGATTCGAGTGTTTTCAAACCACAAACATGGCAAATGGTGTATTTTTACACGAGAATCTGCGTTTATCTATGGAGAAATCTACACATTTTACGCATATGTTTTACCTACATATGAGTAAAGGAGACTCAGAAAATGAGAATGAATCCACCCATATTCTTTGTGTCTGCTTTACTCATTCGGCTGAGTTTTTTTTTTCCGTCAGAAGCGAAAGAGTAAAATTACTCATAAGTGTGTAAAGTGGCATTAATAGTGGCAAAATTATTGGTTGGATGAGTAAATGATATACAAACTCAGTTTCTTCAGAGCGTCGTATTCGTCTTAGGAGTAAATTAACTATCGAGTCTCGACGTGGGTGAAATAGACTCCGAACCAGACATGCATTGAATCCTGCGTTCGTGCAGCACGTGTTCAATGTCAGACGTCAGACAGAATTTCTCTGGTAAATCGGAGAAACATTGATTATTCTTGATTTCGATAGTTGAGTTTTTATTTCTTATAGTTACTCCCTTTAGTTAGAGTTAAATTCCGATCAGATCTTTTGTAAACTGGTGTTATACGCGAGGGGAAGCTTTATGTATCTTGCTTAGGTATATGGACAAGCATAGTGACCCGACTGCTCCGGCGACAGTTGCTCCATAATGCAGAGATAAAAGGTTAGGAGAATGCCATCGGGTTTCCTGTTTTGAATGGGGTTATACAGGGTGGCCCAGAAAGAATGCTACGAGTATGATCGTGATCGCTAATTTACTTCTTCAACATTATGGCAAAATGTCATTTAATTTTTTTTCATTGGTAGAACCATTCCTTTTTCCAATAAATGATTACCAAGAGTCATTGATTCTTGAGTAAGCGGCGGTCTTTGATTCTAGGGCCATTTTTCGGAGGCAATGCACATTTCGCCCAAATTTGGCAAGTATTTTCAAACGGCGTTGCGGTCCATGCGAACGCCCGAATTCGCGGCGTCCCAGCTAACATAGTCGGACCAACGCGGATGACAATGGAGACATAGCTCGCATCGTCTTCCTTATGGAAGCGATGGCATATGCAGCCGTTTGTCCATGTGCGGTTTGTCCGGTATGCGGCCGGTAATGGTTAAGCTGAGACGCCGGAATATCTGGCGTTCCCATGACCGCCGCTGTTGAAAATTGGGCAACTTTGGGGAATTGGCATTGCCTCCCCGAAAAATGTCCCTAGAATCAAACGCCTAACTCAAAATGCAAATGATCTGGTATCATTTTATTGGAAAAAAAGTCTAAGCCGCAACGAATAAAATTAATGACATTTTGTGTGGACTATAATGTTGAAAATACGATCAATACCTCGTAGCTTCTTCTGCCACCCTGGTAGAGGGCGCCGATCCATTTTCCGGATTGTTGGGGGGGGGGGGCGGCCAGAGTGAAAAATGTCCAAAATTTTTTGGCTGCGCTCGCGAGCCAATTATGATACACGAATTGTGGCGTGGCAAGGCGCGCGCGGAAAAATTTGGCCAATTGTGTATTGTTAGCTACTCATTTTATGCGCCAGCGTTAATAGTTTTTATAGTGCTTTCGCAATGCTTTTCCAAGACATATATTTGGCATGGCATTTATGAAGTTTGCAAGTTGTCGGAATTATTGGGGGGGGCAAATCGATATTTTCATTGGTGGGGCGATGCCCTACCCCAGTCCCGACCCCCCCCTC